>JACXGJ010009825.1:0-23365 GCA_016801105.1 Esox niger | reverse complement strand
TTGTGATGGTCCCAGTATTAAAGTAATGGAAACCTGTGCTGATATTGTGTGTAATTGTATGCTAGACAAGTGCTGCATCACACTAACTTCGATATCTACAGAGCCACCAAGGGCAATACCATTTAAGATAATTAAACTGAACAAAAATATAACCAAAAATATAGCGTTTCCCATGTTTCATGAGCTGAAAGACATCCCAGAAATGAAAGTGCACAAATGTATTGAGGTCCAATTATTTTCTCTTTTATTTCAACTGTAACTCAGGAAAATCTTTGTAATTAGTTGCATATATAATATGTTGCATTTATATTTTTTGTTCAGTGTGGATATAGAGACAGTGACCAAGCTCAATGAGAATTTGTTTCTGAGCCATAGACTGACTAAGAGGTTTTAACCAATTCCTATTGGAGCGCCGGTGAACAGTTTATCAGTGCTCTGCTATTAAGAATTTACTACTTTTTTAACACAGTATCTTTCTCACATAATTTTTTTAAAATCAGATTTTGATTAAATGGGTGCATCTTTTGATGTAGCTCAGTCATTCCAAGCCTTCGATCCTCCATCTCTCTTCTTCTCTCGGACCAGCCTCTCCACCTCTCTCATGAAGCGCAGACAAAGCTCATCCTGCCAGGGAAGGGACACACACTGAACGGCCACAGGAAGACCCTCTCCATCACACACAGCCTGGAGAAACACACATACACACAAAATTATTATACATTTTAAAATCTGTTCAGATTTTAATATAAATCTAGAAAGCAGTGCATGGACTATACAGAGACGTTTTACCAGACTATGGTACAAGACACTGCATTGACAATGTCTTGACAACAAAAAAAAAACTGATAAAAAAATTCAAATAATTCCAGAAAATTGGCAACAAATAGATTTTCTAAATGTCAGTATGTTCAGCTATCCAGTGCAACATAAACCAGTCCCACGCTGCAGTGAAGTGGGTCTTTTGCTACAGACCTTTTTGTAGAGTTTGTCCCAAAGGTCCTCATAGTTGCCCACGTAGTGTCTGAGTGCCTCCTCATCCTCTGCTGTTACCGTGGTGACCGGGACGACCCCAGCAGGGAAGTTGAGGAGATTGTAGAGAATAGCGTAGCTTAGTGTACCTGGAGGGACAGGGAGAGAAGGCAAACTATCTAAACAAGCTTGTAATAAAACAGTAAAAAGCCAGGGATGGCTGTAAAAAAAGACTGCAGTATAATGAACTGCAAATAATTTTAAAGCAATGACTTTTACTCCGAAGATTAACCTTCTATATGATGAGGTGTCATTTTGCCCGTCAGAGAATGAGAGACAGAATGACGGAGACAACCAATGAAAGAGAGACGTACTGGAGAGCTTGGAAGGGTAGTTGTGGTTGTAGGCTGGTCCCATCATGGGACAAAGCAACACATCCAGCTCACACCTTCTCCACTCCGCCATCACCTCATTGCTGTAGTCCTTAGGACACAGACAGAGAACTACATGTCCCACAGAGCACTTATTCCTACAGAGCCTTCTTGTTGCAGTACCATCATGCTAATCATACTATGGCACATGTTGTAAACACTACTGTCCAACTACCTCCACATCTGTGTGCTGCTTCCACAATTCTTGCACAGAGCTGATGGGGAAAAAAGGAATTAGTGGACTTTAATTGAAGTTCACTTCTGCTTTGAATACACTACATCTAGCATGAATAAAGGAACTTCCTGGAGAGAGAATTTGATGTAGGTTATTCTCACCCAACTCCACGCAGGGCATCAAACACAGCGCTGATACGAGGAAACTATAACATCCATATGGAGGTAACAGTCAGATATTATATTTTATTAATATAGAGTGGCTGTCAAAAGTATTCACCCCCTTGACCTTTTCAAAATGTTAAGATAAAATCAAAATGAATTTGAATCAGGAGTTGACACTGAACAACACAACAATTCCATAATGTTAAAGTGAAAAATAAAATCAATAACTTAAATAGATAAGGGAATTAAGTTAACAATCTACTTTGACAATCTAGTGTGTCATTTTCTGTTTAATGTCCGTTCCAATGTCTGTTCTTTTTACCGACTAGATTGTTAGCTATATTGCCTTTAAAATGGCTTTTATTGTGATAAAGAAAACCTGAGTGCTGCCAGCATAATATCCTGCTGCTAAAATAACGCTAATGAAGCCTCGTTTGGCCATCATCCATATGAGAGGATTTCACAGGTCCGCGATGTGATAATAGCTCTATATTGCCATCTGATCCAAGGTTGAACATTGCCAGTTTTACTTTATTACACCAATCAAATCCTTATATGGCTGACACTCAATATGTAAAGCAAGCAGACATGGTCATGATGTTTAGTTATTGTTTGGAAAACGAAAAGGTTTCTTGGTAAGCGAGGAATTCGATGTTGTAGAAAACGTAATGTGACCTGACTTACAGGTTAATCAGACACTTGTACTGCAATGCAAATAACAGTGGTGTTTAAACTAGCCATGCTAACTATCAAGATAACAGAACATTCCCCATACAATTATCTACCAGAAAGAACAGCGGCTTTCAAACAACTTGCTAGGTCTGCTACAAAAGAACTGCTGAGAAGTGTATTTAACGTCTCTGAAACATTGGGGCTTCTGACGAAGTTTTGCAAGACAGAAGCCAATCCTGAAAAAGATGAGTTTTCTAGGGCACTCCAAGGCAATGCAGAAAACATCACAACTCATTTCAGAATACGCCAAACACACGTGTCCAAAAACTATGCAAAGGGTTACAGAGCACATTCCCTTTTGAGACAAAGAATGTCAGGATGCAACTCAGTTCTACAGGTTCCAATCTGGCTCCAACTGTTTCCAGGCCCCTTCAAGGGGGTGAATACTTATGCTGTCAATTATTGGCTGTTCTGTATTTGTTATTAATTAACAACAATTTGTACATTTTGACATTATGGAGTTTGGTGTTGACCAGAGGCAAAACCGTCTAGTAAAATCCATACTTTTGTAACAAAAAATGTGGAGAAGACCCAGGAGGGTGATTACTTTAGAAAGCTACTAAGACACCATTCTGAACGATATGTTACTGTCCAACACTCACTATTGGTTTGAAAAGAATGGAGAGGATTTTCTTCAGACCTTGAGGCAGACTGTAGGTCCTTATCTGAGACTGCAGACATGGATGAACAGGCCCCCCTTTCCTACAGCACAAACAAGAGGCATTATTCTCAGCATAGTTGTGTGAAAAGTTCATTCCTTGGAGTCTAAAGTTACTACGGTATATTGCTTAACTGGTTTGTAATAGCAGGGTCATGTTCATTATGCACCAAATGAAAGCAAGTAGGTATTGCATGGTCCAAGTGGAAGCGCTCCTTCAGCTTTGGTTAAAAAATGTTTGACTACGTTGTGTCCTACTGAACACCACCCAGGCTAATAGAAGTGACTCACATGTGGCTGAGCATTGTCGCACATCCGTCACCCAGGATACCCTTTACAATCAGCTCATGCATGGCATAGGCCAGTCTGGGAGGACTGAAAGGAACCAACTAGAGAGAAACACACTACCGTTTATATATGAGTTACAGGTCAAACCTAAAATTAACATTCACCATACGTTTCTGTCATTCAGCTGCCCAAGTTAACACTGCCCCTGATTAACAGAGGCATTTGAATGAATTCTGGTCTGTATCACCACAAAGATCCCACCACAGCTGGAGGGGGGCTTACTGTGTGCCCTGCTCTCTCCAACATCTCCTTGGTCTCCCTCAGGGCTCGCGACATGCTGGGAGAGGGCATTGCATAGCCGTCATTCTCATAGTAACCAATCCTCAAGGGTTTTTCACTCAGGTACACCTGGAGAGCACAGGACAAACTGAGAATTGCTCCATTAAGGGGTTGGTTTCCCAGTGTTTACTAAAATATTCAGGCAATATTCTGGTAGAAACCAGGGATTATCAAAACACTTCGGAAACATGATCAAATTAAAACTACCTTGAGATTCTCTGGAGACCAACTGGGCCATTCTATTATCAATATGAATTAATTAGCTAAATGAACTGGTTAGTGACCTGACAGACAAACCCATCGGGCTGCTTCTAAAATCCCTGTATTTGTACCTGTTGGTTGAAAGGGATGGGTGGCACCGTGGGGTCCAGGGTAAACATGTGGTCACAGAGCAGAGCCTGCATAAAGAGAGCCAGGCTGTCCACATCTCTTGCCAAGGGACCAAGGGATGGCAGCACTAGAACGAGCACAACACAAATCTCCTTCTTTATCGTCACCATGGCTAAATGCTAACAACACCATTTGTTACTGCGTTGTTAGAAGAGATACTGCACATACTTTAAATATATTAAATGTAAACACCATGCAATATTCCCTAGTCTTGATAATATAATTATTATTGGCGTTATGAAAGCTGGAAGGGGTGCAGTTAAATATATATGTAATTTGAGCCATACCTGACTTTTGGCCTCGGTTGCAGGAGCTAGCACCTTTCAAACTAAATGTAAACAAAATTCAATATTTAACCAAGTCAATAAGGAAGCAATATGTTGCAAAAATATATGTAAACAAAATGTCTATTCTCTAAAGAGAATACAGCAGCAATACCTGAAGTTACTGTCTAACTAGGCCAAGCAGGTCAATGAACACATGGCAGCATAAACGGATAGTACTGTAATCTCCAATGAACTGTGCTATAGGTTATGAGCATCGTAAATGTTTAGGCCTGGTTACCATGAGACTCCACCAGGCTGAACAATGAACACACCTCAGCCTGTTGACCGTGGGCTTGAAGCCACAGATCCCACAGAAGGATGCTGGGATGCGAATGCTGCCCCCGATGTCGGATCCCAAACCCAGGACTGAACCCCCTCCTCCAATCAGCGCCCCTTCCCCACCTGATGAACCCCCAGGCGTCTTCTGGTGGTTGTGGGGGTTCAGAGTGAGACCGTAGATTGGGTTCCCACAGTCGAAGCTAAACATGCAAACAAGAGACAACAGATGGGAAATGCAGCGTCTGCCATCATTTTTAGGACAATGAAATGTTTTCTTTATTTTTATTTCACTCCAAAATTATACATTTCAAATCAAACAGTAACTTTGCATTTAAATGATCGATTCTCAGCTTTTCTAAAAATATAAATGTGCTGTGGTGACTCAATGTCTGAAGTGAACCAAAAAACTGAGATGACAAGCTGTTATAAATTAGACTGAATAGTTTGTTGTATTTACTTCAACATGCCTTGGGGTATGTTGGTCTTGACAAATGGGATGGCGCCTTGTCTCTTTAGGACTTTAACCAGAACACTGTCATCTGGAGCAGGCAGGTCCAATTTACCGACCACACCACATGTAGAGTCGTGGCCCTAGAACAGAAAAATAAACATAAAATGTGTAATAAAATACAAATGATAGGGTTAGTTTGTCCTATATGTATATGTGGGTAAAGTAACCCTAACCTTGAGTTGTTCTTGAAGGCCCATTGAGTCATTTTTCACAACCAGACATGATTCACCTCTTTCCAGGCCTGGAATTAGCATAATTAGCATATTATTACCCTATTAATATCATCCAATGAATTAATTGAATCTGTGTGTCCTAAGCAACAGAAGCTCCATTGTGAGCAGAAACGAACTCAGAAAATAATTCTAACTAGATATAGTCATCGGTCACTCTAGCGTCAATATTTTTGACTTCCATACTGGCAAAAAAGCTAGCTGAATTTGCTGACTTCAAACTGACAATATGCAAACTATTTCCTTGTTGTCAAAACTTGAAAAGAATGCTCTTTGAAAACATTGTGAACAAAACTGACAGTTAAACATATCAGTTGAGTTGAAAATGTGATTTATTTAGCAACAATTGACAGGTTCTTTGAGGTGAACAACACCACTAGTCTTCGTTGGAGGTGTTTTAGAAAAGGTTTCTGCTTGCAGTGCAGATTTTGTTTGCTCAGGACACACAACTTGAATTCATGAATTTGGATGATGCTAATAAAATAATGTCTTGTTGTGAAAAATGACTCCATGGGCCTTCAAGAACAGCTCATTTCCCTTTGGGAGAAAAACCTGAAACACTACACCGGGCCACCTGGCAGGTACGTGTCACAGTGAGGATTACTGGAAGTACTCAAATCTGATGTTCTCTAACTTTTGACATTAGATTTTTGCACTGCACTGAAACCGTGATCCTCAAATTACAGTTTGTACTGTGAGTAAGACATCCCTTTGTGTCCCTAAATCAATGTGCATTAAATTTTATGGTATTGGATTAGGTTGAAATTATGATTAGAAAATACCAACCTGACATGGGGGAATGAAACATAACAGTGTGGAAAGCAAAACCAACAGTTTAAAAACATCAACAAAATATACAATAAAACATCAATACAGTTTTAAATAAATAATTGGAAACTGACAAGTTGTGTAATTTTTGTCTGTTTACCAAAATGTATACAAGTTACAGTTAAAAATACTGAGGGTATTCAAATCCAAATCAGAGGAAGGGTTTAGGAATCACAGCTCTTTAATATGTAGCCTCCTCTGTTTCAAGGGACAAAGTTATTGGAAAATTTACTCAAAAGCTGTTTCATGGACAGGTCTGCGCTATTCCTTGGTTATTTCTTCATCAATTATGCAGGTTAAAGGTCTGGAGGTAAAGAAAAACCCCTTCACAACATCCAGCCAAGTGAAGAACACTCTCCAGGAGGTAAGCATATCCTTATCCAAGTCCACAATAAAGAGAAAACTTCATGAGAGCAAATACAGAGGGTACACTAGAAGGTGCAACTCCTAAAGAATAGAAAGGCCAGATTAGATTTTGCTAAAAAAAACATCTAAAAAAGCCCACCTTGTTCTGGAGCAGCATTCTTTGGACAGATGAAACTAAGATCAACCTTTACCAGAATGATGGGAAGAAAAAAAGTATGGAGAAGGCTTGGAACGGCTCATGATCTGAAGTATACCACATCATCTGTAAAACACGGTGGAGGCAGTGTGATGGCATGGGCATGCATGGCCTCAGACAGCGCTTGACTTTACAGATGGACAATGACCCAATACATACTGCGAAAGCAGGGTTTTTTCAAAGGCAAAAAAGTGGAATATTCTGTAATGGCAAATCGCCTGATCTGAAATCAATTGATCATGGATTTCACATGCAAAAGACCAAACCTAAGACAGAAATATCCAAATACAAACAACCACTGGAGACATCTGCAGTAAAGACCTAGAAAATCATCACAAAGGAGGAAACCAGCATTTGGTTTGCCTTCCAGACTTCAAGCAGTCATTGCCTGCAAATGATTCTTGCAAAGTATTAAAAATGTGCATTTTATTTAGGTTTGTGTCAATTTGTCCAATTACATTTGAGCCCCTGAAATAAGGGGAGTGTTCGTGAAAATGGTTGCAATTCCCAAACATTTAATACAATATTTTTGTTCCACCCCTTGAATTAAAGCTGAAAGTCTGCACTTCATTTGCATCTTGGGTGTTTCATTTCAAATCCAAGCAATATATACTGACATTATTGACTAGATTTCTAACTTGTTAGTGCGTACTGTACTCCTAACAGGGTGGAACCAACGGGGTGGACCCAACGGGGGGGACATTGAGGACATTTGGAGGCTAAGTTAAACTACGCTCTGAGTGATTAGTATTGAGTTAGAATGATGAACACCTGACCAGGATTTGAACTTCTCTATCAAACATATCTTAGATATATTTATTTTTTGTTCAACATACCCTAATAGGGTGGTAATGATTAAGTAACGAATACAGACTAACATCATGAAGAAGACAGTAAACCAACAGGAAGCCGTTACATAGTTTGTTTTCACCTAAAACAAATGGTATTCAGGGTGGCACCCGCCCCCCTAATTAGATGTTACAGCCTCCGGCCTCAGAGGGGTGAGGGGGAGTGGTTTCCTGAACACGCCTTTAAGCCTTGTCATGGTCAATCCACAATAGGGAATCCTGGTTGAAAGCTCTCAGCCTGGGTTTAATTTGTGTCTGGGAAACCGATTCTGTGCATAGATGTAAAGAGACAATCAAAGACCTACCTTGTACGCCATATTGTCCTTGATGCTGACTGGAATCCCATAGAGGAGACCTTCCTTGCAAGAGTCAATATTCTCCAGCTGATCCAAACTCTCCAGAAGGATCTCAGTACAACAATTCAGTCTTCCATGTACCTCCAATGTCTGTGTGAAAACAGCAGTATATGTAAAATGTCATATTGACCATTTCAGAAGACTGACAAATGTATACCCCTTTATCTAAGATTATATACAATATCTCTGCTTTTCTTCTGTGATAAATTTTTTTAACACACAACTTGTTAAGTGATATGCAGGGCAACAAATCATGATTGCCAATTCAGTTGTTTTGAAAATGTAAACTAAAGAATTTGCTAGGAGAATTTTCAGTTTTCTAATTTAGAACAGATAATTTAGGAGTACACCATTCAAAACTAACAAGCTACGGGGTAGTTTCTTTCCTCAGGCCGTAAGGCTGCTCAATTCAGGAACCCCTCTTCCCTTCCATCCATAGACCCATGCACACCTGTCACTTTATATCATGCTCATCTGCCAATCATTTCATGCCCACCTGTCACTTTTACATTGCACTACGGTTGTACAGTTGTATAGTTATTATTATTGATGCGTGTTTTGTATAATGTTATTATTGATTGATTGTGTTATCTTCTTAGTTTTATATTATAATTACTGTTACTTTTTAATTGCACGGTCGGGAGTGGGAAAATCAAGAATTTTATTGCCATAACTTGTTATTGAAAATGACAAATAAACCTTTTGAACTAATTTGCATACACATAGAAGAAAAGTAGCCAAAACTCCAAAGAGAGTTTTACTTGTATACAATGCTAATCATGTTTGACAATATACTGCAGGTTGAAGTCGTCGATGTTCGCAGAGTATTTCAGAGGTGTGTGAAGCAAGCTACAATTGAATGCACTTCAGAACATTTCAAAGTCAAAACTCTCAATTCAACTCCAAAAAAGTATTGTTGCAAAAAACGTTCTGGCACTTTTTTCAATATCAGAATCAGCTTTATTCGCCAGGTATGTTTACACATACGAGGGATTTGACCAAATATCTGAAAGGTAGAATGCCACATTTAAGATTTCCCCTATTTACACAACACAAAATCGTTTCATACGCAAGACTTACCACAAGTATCGTTCATATTGAGTTTCTTCCATGAAACCCCAGCAGAACTATACTTAATTTAGCATTTCGTCAAGCTAGTTAATTGAATCTGAAAACTTTGCAGGACGAAGTTTGGCTAAACCAATCCTACCAGTTTTGCTCATGTTGAGAACCAAGCACAACATCAATAAACAAAGTGCATGTCTACACTACAGAATTGTTATCATGAACATTGGCAATACTTGGTATTAACATTATTAATATTAAGACGTGGTTGCTGGTTATTTTGATGAAGGGTGACCATACCTTGCCCATGTAGGTGTGGAACACAGCTTGTGGAGACAGAGTTCCATCCTTCAGCCGTTTGCTCAGCTCAGCCAGAGACAGAGAAATGATGAGATGGGTGTCTGTTTCGGGGTGCTGAAAATCAGAAACAGCATTATGAGCAAAATACACCCATTCCCAAAATTAAAAGTCGAAGATATATCTTTAATATTATCTACCCATAAGCGGAAATCCCGCGGGGGAACGGATGGACAGGATCCCCCATCCTGGTGAAACTATGATTTACTGCCCCCGAAATATCAGTGTAAACATAACTACTACATTTGACTAATATTAATAACATGTAATGAAAGCACTTGTGCATATTATAGACCCTTCTTTGCTCGTTTTAAGTTTCAAAACATTGCGACCCGCCCCCGCCCTTTGCCTCACAATGGTTTGATCCACTGCCCCAGCTCTCAGCAGTGGCACATCGTACAGTACAGTGCGTGTGTGGGAATCAGGCTGAGCCCGTCGTTAGTGGCTGATTTTCAGTAAGTAGGTCAAACGTAGGATATTAGACATTTCTTTAATTCTACCCCTCAGTACAACAAAAAACATTATTAACCATTACCAGCCTTTATTGAATTACAGTTCACACTTTCTTAGCTAACAAGGTGAGTGTTCGTGTTTAGCTAACGTGAGGTTAATGCAATAAGTTTGCTGTTGGTAGAGTTCACAAACAATATCTGAATTTACAGAGCTGCGATAACGAACATTCCAATTGCGAAAACTAAAGCAGTATTGCAGCAATACTTTTGGTGAGCCCTCAAGAATTGCTCTTGAGAAAATGTAATTGTCCCCTCCAAAGTTGATATAAAATTTTCGCCCCTATATCTCCCAGTTGATCAGGGCTCCTCTATATAGACAGCTGTACAGTGAATACTTCTAACTTATTGCCAGTCACATGAACATTTTTTTAGTAGGCTACAGTTAATTTATTAGCTGCGTGCACTATTAGTAGGCAAATCGTTTTCCTCAAGATTATTTTTTATTGATGAACAAACACATTGCTCTCTGTCAATCCAAAATATCACTGAACCTCAAACTTGAATGTTTAACAGGAAACATTTGTTTTGATCTTTCTCAGGGGAATAAATAAGTTTGCACAATTATTAGGCAACTATTATTTATGGCATCTTTGACCCCCTTGTTGGCCAATCAGTGGAGTACTTGGATGCATGTGATGGAGCATTGTCCTGCATGAAGAACATGACCTTCTTGAATGCTGAGGACTTCTTCCTGTACCACTGCTTGAAGAAAGTATCTTCCAGAAACTGGCCGTCGGTATGGGAGTTGAGTTGGACCTTTACTGGATTTTTTAAACCCGAAAAAGTCCAACTAACTCTTCCTTAATGATAGCAGCCCATACCAGTACTGACTCAAAGGGGTTCCCAGTCTCCATTAGTGATGTCCACAGGCCTGTCCATCTGGTCCATCAAGGCTCACTCTCATTTAACCTGTCAATAAAACTTTTGAAAAATCTGTCTTCAGGTATTTCTTTGCCAAATCTATATGCTTTAATGTGTGAATCTTATCAAGTGGTGTTCTTCTTTCAGCCTTAATGGCCGTGACCATGTTTTTTTGAACACTTGAGACCTTGTACTTCTGGATACTCAAGGTATGTGGCAGTTCTGCAATATTGGTGACTGAATATGGTATATTGCCATTAATTTGCGTCTTTTCTTCTCCATACAATGTTTGCACCCCAGTTGACTATGTCCATTGGTAATGCCTCAATAGTATATCTATGTCAAGTGTTGCATCCGCCTGAAAGGAATTTTACAATGTATTTTCAGTGACCGTTACGTCTCTCTTTTTGGCCCATTTTTCCTCAGGTCATGCAGCTGCCTAATAATTATGAACACCTTGATATAAGGTGTTATTCACTGTTGCCACATCCTGCCTCATTATACAAACATATCACCTGAAAATGATTCAATCCAATGAACATTCAAGTTTATATGGATTGGTGTTGGAAAATGTGCATAGAAATAATGATACGATCAGTATACTCACTTGCCTAAGAAATGTGCACGCAGTGTACAGTAAAGATCCGACTTGAATGGCCGGTTTAAGAATCTATCGTTAAGCGTTGACAGGTCTGTTATCCGTAGATTGTGCTGGTTGCAACGGCTCAATTAGCGTCGGAGAGCAGTGCGCACGTTTGATGCTATATCACACCATAAAGGCTACTGTGTGGTTGGTTGAGGTGGGTGAATTGGTTGTTTAGTCAAACTTACCGAGTTTTGGTACTGAACGACAGCCTGTTCTGCTCGTTGCAACGACTTATCTCGTCTAGCCTTCGCTTTCTGAATTTTCTTCCACGCATGTTGTTGTCCGAACAATTTCATGAAAATTACCAACCCACTTGCTATACATGCCGTGGCTGTTAGAATCAATGTACATGTCGAATCTGATCCAAAAAGTAGTTCTTTGTAGCGGTCAATCCTGTCCATGCCCACTGTCCAATATTGTCACGCAGGATTTACACTGGGCGCTTCTGTGGAGTTGTGTAGCTCCCACGCAGTGACACACCCAGCCGGGATCACTTAAAAGGGGGAGCGTTGTATTGGTGAGATCACGAGAACAACAAACTGCAATAAACTACTTTGCCTGTCCGACGTTGACTTCTTTTTGTTTTTCAACAATTATAGACGTCGGTCTGTGCCAGCCCAGTGTATTTCTAAGGAAAAACAACTACGGGAGGGCAAACATAACTTAGGAAACACAGGAAACGACTCACTACCTAAATCCTGGCTAGTGGAGGGTACATAAAGTATTGAAAACAAGGGATGGACTCTGGTTTAATGGGAGGCATAACAGTGAACTCCCCCCATTTACTTTATATATTGTTATGTGATATGTGACTTGTATGTGTAAACATCACGGATATATTTCCATTATTCTTATTTTAATTGCAGTGAAAACCAGGAATATTTGGTAGTGAATGTCGGAAACCGAGACATTTGAGTGTTTTACAGATATTTGTCGAACACCCAGCTTGAAACAGTTTGGACAATCCCGATCAAACCGGGACGTCTGGTCAACCTGGCTTAAAGGTTATTAGGTTCAATTCGCGGGTGTTGCAACATTTTGAACGAGACCTTGAGTTTGAGACATATCACGTGCAGTTATTCGCATGTGCTATTTTCATTACAAGCGAGCTGTAAATTATTTAATGCTTATGAAGTATTGTTAAGGATATGTACGAGTGATAAATGTGTAAATTGTAAGCAGTAAATTATGTTTGACTAATTCTTATGTCTGTACGTTTCACCCGTATATAGCTAATTAACTATGCAGAACTTATCATTTAACCTGGACTATGAGCTGCGTGGTTGTGTAGTGAATGTCTATGACTGTATAGCTACTATAGCTAGTTGAAATGTATCGCTTAACGAGTCCTCAGATATATGACGTGCAAACCAATATTATATTGACAGTAAAAAGAACCGAATCCCTGCTTGGAAATCGGTGTAATTATTCAAGTGTGTAACAAAAGTGTGCCAATAATAGACACTTCTGACTGTAGGCCTAAACCTATCATTTGATTGAGGTTTATTCCCTTAAATCATAAAACAACACTCTCCACATGTTGGGAAATTATGATTTAGCTCATTACTTGTGTATGCACTTGTCGTGCTCTCACGTTACAAGGCTAAGGCTTGTAACGTGAGAGCACGATAACCACGATTACAGTTGTCTACTCGATCCAACGACAGCATCAAAACAGACTCAGCAATCAATTAGCAATTTATTCAAATTACGTTTTTGCTGTAGCAATCAATCAATCAATATGATTTGTTTTATAAAGTCCTTTTGCAAATCACCCAGCCTTAAACCCCAAGGTGCAAACCGCAGTAGTGTTGAATTTCAGTGGCTAGGAAAAACTCCCTAAAAAGGCCGACATTTAGGATGAAACCTAGAGAGGAACCAGCCTCAGAGGGGTGACCAGTCCTCTTAGCAGCGTCGACCCATAGAGGATTCCTTAATAACAAGGTATTTATGTTATATGGTTACTTGGCATATGACTGGAACATCGTCTGTATACAGTGCAGAGCTGAGGGGACGTTATGGAAGGCTTGGTGTGCCACCTGGAGGACAGAAATGAAAGGTAATATAGCAAGCATTGCAACAGTATACAGGTGCATAAAAAAAAAAGCTGTGATTCCCCCCAAAAAATGACAGCATATATTATAGATTCATTACACATGAAGTGAAACATTTCAAGCCTGTTTTACTCTTGATGATTACGACTTGCAGCTCATGGAAATCCAATATCCAGTACCTCAAAATATTAGAATAAAAAATATACATCTGTCTGACATTGTCTCTTTGAGCAGGATAATGCGCCATGCCACAAAGCACAAATGGTTCAGGACTGGTTTGAGGAACACAACTATGAGTTCACAATGTTAACGTAGCCTCCAAATTCCCCAGATCAAAGTCCAATCAAGCATCTGTGGAATGTGCTGGACAAACAAGCCTGTCCATGAAGGACCCACCTCACAAGTTACAGGACTTTAAAGATCTGCTGCTAACATCTTGGTGCAAAATACCACAGAACACCTTCAGAGGTCTAATGGAGTCCATGCCTCGATGATTCTGGTGGTTTTCGTGGGAAAAGTGGGACCTACAAAGTATTAGGTAGGGTTATTACCCCTAACCGCTAATGTTATGGCTGATCAGTGGATATCACAATAGGAAGCATAACACTTTTCTTTACAATTAAACAACATATCGCATACCTTTAGGTACTTGTATTTTTCTCCTAAAATGGTGCAAACAGCAATGTGAAAAAAGTTTATAATACATGAGAGTTAATAGTTGTAACTTAAAAAAATATGTTATAAGAGTGGCAGTGTCACAGTATATTTTTTAAGTATTATCATTGAAATACTTTGTTAGTCAAATTAACTGTTGGAACGGTTTTCAGAAAAAATGTGGTTTGCTCAACAGATTACTTTTTACACTGTAGATGTAAGAAGTCTCCTCCACAAAAAGACAGCAACATTCTGGTACTTGAGTAGTGGAATGGCTTACATAAGCAGATCGTCTGGATCAAGTGAATAAAAATGGTGCTTCTAGCACAAACACACAGGGAACTATGAGTAAAAAAATTAGATGACTTCAATCTGTTTAGATCACTAGACAACAGCCTTGATTTTTCACATTTTTTGGCATTGAACATTATTGGATCTTTAGTCAAGACCAAATATTAGAGAAATTGGAACCGTAGTGAACAAAAACACACAAAATATGTTAATACATATTTGGTTAATTAAATAAAGTTATTCCACACCAATGCCCTCATCTATAAAATAAAATGCAACCAAACACTTTCTGTAGTATTAGTCTGTCATAGCACAGAGTGAAAATGTTGGCCCTCCTTTCATTCAGTGTTTCAGGCAAATCATGAATGTTCTTTGAAACACGCCCTCTATCAGCTAGCAAACAAGCCACCTCAATCTGGACAGAGAGGACCATCTGAGACAAAACAAGCAGTTATAAAAGTTTGACTCGCTAGTGGTTACACACTGTTGGATGTGAAGTTCAAAAAGGGAATCTATAATATCTGCTGGGTCACTGACACAGATTCTATTTGCTCACTCTAGAAGAAATTGAGATTATAACAAAAAAATCGTATAGGTGAAATTTGCAAGATCATAAGTCCAGACTAAGGGGATAATTTGATTGGCCCTTTGCTGCCTGTATTCAAATAATGGGAGGATCTGAGCAAAAGCAGTCCACACAAACAACCAGGCCAAAGGCAATAAAGGCCACACAACTGAGAAGGTATTTAAACAAGCGCTTTTGCTTGTACAGTAAAAATGGCCTCTTTCGCTTTGGTGTCCGAGTTCTGGGGATGGCAGTGGATGAACATCCAAGTGTTTCTCTTCTTCTCTGCTATCTTCTTGCTGATAACTGATTATGCTAAGAACATCCAGCCTGCTAACTTCCCCCCTGGACCCAGGGCTTTGCCTTTCGTAGGGAACTTGTTCACTGTTGACTTCAAAAAGTTGCATGAAAATCTTATTCAGGTAAGCTTTCTCAGAAAAGATGTAGTGTTCTTATTTTTAAAAAATACATACGTTCACATTCATTTTGGCCTGATTTCCTGAAATAAAAAGTCAAGCTCAATTGAGATCAACACTTAGGAGTTCTAGCTTGATTCTCTGGTCCTAGACCAACTACGTTTGTGAAATATACTCCTTAATGTTGGAAAAATGTGTCCTGCCCTCAATGGTTCCTCTTATTATTCATGTTAAAAATGATCCCCTGTTTTGTCATCCTTCCAGCTTTCTGAGAAATATGGGGATGTGTACAGTCTGAGAATGGGTCAGACATGGATGGTTGTGTTGAATGGTTACCAGACCATAAGAGAAGCCCTGGTAACCCAGGGAGAGAGCCTGGCTGACCGACCCATACAACCTGTCCTCGAGGACATAAACCAGAACTTGGGTAGGATGCTATCAGGCTTTATTCTCAGGCTGAGAAAACCAAAGTAGGCATCACGCGCTTATGTAGAATCAGGTCCCCTCTGTCTATGTAATGTTATTCCGAATCATCTTCATCAACCGTTATTCAATAAGTGGATTTGCAGGGATGATTTTGAGACGGGACAGAAGTTGGTGCTCGACTGCTGTGAAAGACGTTATAATTAGATGTCTAATTAGCATTTCATGTCTTTAGATCTCCGTTTAAGCGCTTATGGGGACGACTGTAGAATTGTTATGTAGCGTTGCCTATTAAAGTGTAACCGGCACATTTTAAATGCATCATCTTTAGGAGTCATATCTTCCAATGGTCATCGATGGAAGCAGCAGAGGCTCTTTGCCCTTTCAACCCTGAAATACTTTGGAGTTGGCAAGAGGTCGCTGGAATCGGCCATACTGGACGAGTTCAAATATTTGTCAACGTATATTGCTGAATATGAGGGTAAATGGCTGAATGCAAAGGAAGCATCGTATTTCCTAAGTTCCAAGCTGACTGGAATGATGCACTTCACCTCTCATGTACGACAGTTGAACATAATACTGTGTTTTGAAATGTCCTCCTATCTATTGTACACAGTTTAGCTTGGTTCATTAGCAAGAATTGTTATAATATGACTGAATAAATCTACTAATATCCTAATTCTTATTCACCATCTGATCATTATCAGAAACATAAGAAAACATTGTATTTTCAACTCCTGTTAGGTAAGCCCTTTAACCCTCACCTGATAATCAACAACGCTGTCTCCAACATAATCTGCTCTCTGGTTTTTGGACACCGTTTTGAGTACAGCAATGCCAGGTTCCAAAAAGTAATGGGCATGTTTGACCAGGCCCTTCAGATTCAAGGTTCCATCTGGGCTCAGGTACATTGAAATAGCTACTTGTTGCATGTATACGCCCTGGTATAACTCCGCAGCGTTCACACATTAAAACAAGTCTATAACCTGAAAGAACTTTTCTATATGAATCATGTCTGAATGTTTTAGTGTCACACTTGTAAGTATACTGTAGGTATCACAAAGGTATCGCAGTATTAATCTGTAAGCTACATTGGCTACATGGCGGCTTTGAATAATGATACATGGAATGAAAATAGTCAAACACTTGTAGATCAACAGTGTCCTAATGATTGATATGTGCTCCATTGTCTTGGGTAGCTGTACAACTTATTTCATCCACGGAGACCATAAGGTGAGTAACTGCTTTACTCTCTCCTCTGTCCGACTGAATGGGAGTACTGTAGCTGTACAACTCATTCCCTGTGGTAATGAGGCGACTCCCAGGCCCCCACCAGACAGTGCAGAACATCTGGAATGAGGTGAAGGCCTTCCTGAGGACAGAGTTCGAGGAACACAGGAAGGAATGGAACCCCTCTGACCCCAAGGACTACATTGACTGCTACCTGAGTGAGATCGAGAAGGTGATCCTAACACTGGAATAATATTCTGTAGTAAAACGATCTATACACTGTGACGATATACTATTTGAATATAATAACATTTCTCAATAGCTTTGGAATGTATTGACATAAAGTGAAGCTGTCCTAATCTCTGGATCCAAAGTCATAACACATTGGACACTGTTTTTTCTTCCATTTACTGTGGGGGATCTTTTACTGTTGGTAGGTCAAATGTAGCTTTGTTTGGAACTTGCTAACCTGTTCTATCTCATCATCAGTTTGTGACACCAACCCCATCATTATTTGGTTTTACTAGAGCTGGCTGGTGACAATGGCGATAAAAGACCACCTTGACGTAATGCAACTCTGACAACACTGCCATAAACCCTTCAAAATCCTTAATGTAAAATCCAATGTGTTCTCTGTGGGCCATCCCAGACTAAGGACAATATATCCAGTACATTTGATGAGGAGAACTTGGCTATTTGTGCCCTGGACCTGTTTGTTGCTGGATCCGAAACCACATCCACCACGCTTCGCTGGAGCTTCCTCTATATGTCCAAATACCCAGAGATCCAAGGTGGGTTTGTGGATCAAGCCATTATAGGGTTTATCAGCTTTGTATCTGAACCTGAAATGTTTGAGGCGAGAACATTTAGCTGACAATGTTATCTGGAGCAAAACAGTAGTACAGTAAATGGACAGGACACATTTTCCAGCCCTTCCCGCCAGTTGAACCCACAGTCCTCACATTCCAAGCATCGTGCTCTTACCAAGTGAGCCTCACTCTCGTCATGGACCCATTTAAGATCATGCCCCTCATTAACTGTGGGTGGACCACTTAAGCGCTTCTGGAACCACCGATACACAATGTGACGAATTTCCATTTGTCCTCCGACACCTAGAGAAGGTCCAGGCCGAGATTGACCGGGTGGTAGGTCAGTCTCGTCAGCCAACCATGGCGGACAGAACCAACATGCCCTACACCGAAGCCGTCATCCACGAGGTACAGAGGATGGGCAACATCGTGCCTCTAAGCGTGCCTCGCATGACCAACAAGGACGTCCGGCTGGGGCGCTACGTCATCCCAAAAGTAAGCCCCGAAATCAGCAGAGCCACTTCTGGCACTGAGGTCAAGTCCTGACTGAGTTCACGCTATAACGTGACATGAGCATTATATGCTAGGTTATTTCTTTGGAAACCCCCCAAAAAAATCGATCACACCACCTCTGGGTTGGAAGAAAAGCTTAAGGATCAACCTGGAGAAAAGTAAATGATCTTGTGTGCGTAGAGAGTTACTTTGTCGTGTAAAAAGGGCCATGCTACTGTGTTTTCTAAACAATATCAGTCAACGGTGGAAAACAAATCCTCAACTAAAGTTGGCGGAATTCTCCCTAAATGTGGACTGCCGTAATGCCGTAGAAATTGCTAATGTTAGACACTATCTCTTTAGGGAGTCACCATTATTACCAATCTGACCTCTGTGATGTTTGACAAGAGCAAATGGAAGACTCCCTACACCTTCAACCCTGGACACTTCCTGAATGAAAAGGGAAACTTTGACAAACCAGCAAGTTTTATTCCTTTTTCTGCAGGTAAGAATTGGGTCGTTTTCTTGTAGAACTGTAAGGCTTAATCTATAATTTATTCATAAAGCAATTGATGAGCTTTTTTAAAGTTTGTGTACATTTCCTACTTGCATGTGTTGCTGTCTTCAATCATTCCATGATGACATAGTATATAGTTAATAGTTTTTCACCCCTTAACCACCAGGGAAACGAGTCTGCCTGGGGGAAAATCTGGCCAGGATGGAGCTGTTCCTCTTCTTCACTTCCTTCATGCAGAGATTCTCGTTCTCCATGCCACCTGGTGTGAAGCATGCAATGGACTACAACTGTGGTGTCACCCTGTCACCTGTTGCCTATGAGATCTGTGCCACACTGCGCCATTGAGATTACATTGGTCCCGTGAGAAGGAATGGTTTCTCCAATTACAGATATCACAACAATCTATCACTCAACAAATGTATCTATACATTTTTTTAAATAAAAAAAGTTAAGATCATTATTTAGGAAATAGTAATGTTTTTATTTACTTGACCTTGCCACAGGAGGTACTTGAAGCCATGACACTGTAGGCTTGCTAGTGAGATTAATATTAGGGGTACTTTAGGGTACTCCAAGCTGAGCAAAATTCTGTCTGTGGTACAGTAACAGAAAAGGTTTGGGAAACACTGGCTAGATGAACAATACAGAATGACCTCACGTGAAACAGCTCACAGCCAGTAATGACAGATAAGACACACTAGGGAAGGAGGGCCTTGCATAGGGACTTAACAAGGGGGCAAACAAGTCACAGGAGATAGGACTAAAAAGGTGAAACCACTAAACACAAGGATTCCAAACCAAACACAGAAATAAAGAAGCTACAATAGAAACACAGAGAACATGGCACAGGCCATGGCCAGCTGTAACATGTACCAGGGTGATATTAACAGGCTAGTGTGGAAGTGTGTAAAAAGGCAATGACCTCAAAAATACTGCTAAGGCAAACATGTTTTTCCAGGGCCAAAGAGTGAAATGTTTTGGAATGGCCAACTCAGTGACCCGACCTGAAGCCAAAGAAGCATTCCATATGTTGACAAGACTGACCTGAAGCCAAAGAAGCATTTCATATCTTGACAAGACTGAGGGTAAAAATGCCCCAAGACAGTGAACTGAAAATTGCTACATGCCAGGCAGAGCATCACCAGGGAGGATACCCAGTGTTTGATGCGGTCTGTGAGTCACAGACGTCCAGCATCCAATGCAATCTTTGTTTGCAACAACGTACTAAATATGATGACTTAATTAAAAATTATGTTAGTTTGTTCAATTACTTTTGGTCCCCTTAAATGAAGGGATTACATATAATGGCTTATAGATGAAAATAACATCAGATTGAAGCTGACCGTCGGCACAAGGTGGTCTCGTCAGATATTTTTCAGAGTAGATCTGATTGATCAGAAGAGCTCTTTTTAAAACAGGTCGGCTTTTGTAAACGTAGTTTTATTTGTATGGACTATGGATACTACAATGCTACTTTGTTGTATTTCAGACCTAGGACATTTTGTTTTTCATGTTTTTTATTTTCAAAGGGTTCCAGATAATGTTATTAAGGAAAACCTCCATAGAAACAGAATTCCAATCATAATAATATTACTGCAATTGAATTTCACACACGCAAGCACGCTGCTTCGATATTTTTTCCCATTTAGTCTACCAACGCTTTATTACGACACAAATCAAACAAAAAACGCAAACAAAGTTTATTATACATTACCTGTCGAACAGAACTCTGATTCTGGGTTCTCGTGGGCATTTTACGGCAATATTTATCAATTGGAAAATGAATTTTGATGTTATCTGTTGTGCATTTGTTCGTTCGATTTCCTCGGGCAGGTGAGGCGACTGTCGGCGTAATTAAATGGCGCCCTCGTCTGTTTAATATCTGGGTAGTAGAATGCAATGAAAGAAAAGTTATAATAGTTACATTTCGGCTGTTTGATATTTGCCAGTTTTTCTTTCCACAATCCCATACTTGGGTATTCCTATTACCAATTAAGATGTATGAGAAACGACGTAGCTGAGATATGGTGGTACACACGTCCGGTTTTGTTTACTTCGAAGAATTGCTGCTAGTTTACGTTATTTACCGCTCTGGATAAAAATTAAGAGACCACTCCTATTTTTTCAGCATCTCTAAATGAATGGCAGCCGTTCTATTACAGTGTCTGCTAAATTCCCACAAAGGCACACCTCATTTTACTTAATGAGGTACCGATTACGGGATCACTTGAACCAAATCTAATTTAACGAGGAAAAGTATTAAAAAAAACACTGCTGTGGTCATCACTAGTCTCTTGCAATATGACCAACAGGATGGCAAAGACAGTGCAAGTAGTACCTCACAGGTAATTTGAATTTAAAAAAAGGACTGTCCCCTGACCGAGATGACAGTCAACTCATGTGTTGGTTTAGGATATGCATTGTCATCTGTATTAGCATTAGTGTTGAGGTTTAGGTTAATTTTGGGGGACTACATTTAAGGAAGATAGAATGTCAGTGTTTTTTTGTCCCCGCAAGAACAAAGATACCCTTATGCATGTGTGGAGAAAAAAGCGTCTGTACCATGCAGGGTAATCTGTCATGGCCAGATCCTTAAGGACATATTTCATTGCTGCGTAAGAGAGTTTACCTGCAGTTAGTGATGGCTGTTCCACAGTCTGAGGGCCTGGTGGGGGAGTCAGGTGATCCATTGTCTATACATCTGAATATCTTGTTATTATACTTCAACACACTGCTTAACAACATTTGAATGGTTATTTTCTTGACAAACTATTCAAACAAGTTCACCTTTATAGATTCATTGTGTTTGATAGAAAAATACATAATAGAAATATAATAAAAGTATGTTTCCCCTGGACCTCTTCTGCTGTAAATGAATAACAGCATAAAAAAGCATAACATATTATGTAAATATATGTTTATTTTTGTTTTACATGAAAATAGATACATGAATATACAATGCATAGACAGTTAGTGCACATGTGAACTATTTTGGCATGAAGTTTGACAAGGCAGTTAGACTCGGGTCTGGGGGAACTTAAACTTAACACAGCAAACAAGTGCAAATAAATGTATGCTCTGCTTTATTGTATCATAGAAAAATTGATGCTGAGGATCTTGACCTGGTCAGACGTGTTGTGAATGCAGATTAGTAGTGTATATAATAACAGTTTTAAAGCATCCATGGAAAATAACAATATTAACAATAAAAATAAATGAATGACATATGTCATGACATAAATATGATATATTTTTGTAGACAGCGGTGTTATTCCAGTGGAGCGTCTTTAAGGCTCTTGTCCAGTTATGTTTCCATCTTGGTGACCCATCACTCCGCTGCTGGCCATGTCTTTTGGGGACTAGTGGGGCTTCGGGTCTTGGTCGTCCCCTGAAGAAAATACAACCCTGTTTTCATTCTGGGCTAAAAATCACACTAAACAACTAGTAATAATAAACTGTGTATAAAGTGCCCTCCTCCACTGGGACTGAATTTTGTATTTGTGTTTTACTTTTTTTAATCAAACTGGCAGTGAAACCAAGACCAATGTCTCAATCATAGCTTTCACTATGGGGTTAAAGTTTATTTAATACGTACTGTACCAGTGTTTATGAAGGGCACTTTAAATACTTATAGAGTACATTGAGCCGTATATACTCTAGGGGTCAGTACTGTAACCAAGTCAAGTCAGGACATTGCAACTCGTGGCCAAAATACCACACCCAAACTAAACACTGGCCGAGGCGCTAACATTGCCCACTTCAAATAGAAGTGATACCGCACATGATACAGATAGATTGCGAGTTTGACCTATACTGGATCCAAGGACTAACTGGCTGTTTGTTATGTGAAAACCAGACAGGCCCCTCTGCCCCCAGAGCGCTCTGGGTAACTCACAGCTGCCTGGGCCTTGGCGTAGTTCATGTGGGCGTATAGCAGCACAGCTGTGTCATTATGAGAGGCCTCCAGGGCGATGGAGAGAGCATTACTGCCGTCCTAGAGAGAGAGGAACACAGGGGGGGGGGGGAGAAGGCTTAGCTGTAAACCCCTTCGAAGCAGGACAGGCATAAGAGTCCTCATAGCCTCATCACACAGTTTAAAACAATCAGAATGCATGTGGCATAGTATGCGCAGTATCTCAGTTTAGAGTGGGAAGTCTTTCACTGCAGAGTGGGAATGTACAGGCTTTATCTTCCAAAGAGCCAAGAGACACACCAACTAATCACTGGTTATTTATCATTTTTATTTTTAGGTGGTGACCAAATCAGTGATTGTGGCCTTGTAAGCCTGGGGGAGTTGAAGACCAGAATGTGCCCCCCCCCCCCCCAAAACACCTTCCACCAAGCCATCAGTCTTCCCATCCCACCGCACACACAAACAGAAAGTGGG
>JACXGJ010009824.1:0-23367 GCA_016801105.1 Esox niger | reverse complement strand
AACACGGGGGCTATGAACGCAGATAACACGGGGGCTATGAACGCAGATAACACGGGGGCTATGAACGCAGATAACACGGGGGCTATGAACGCAGATAACACGGGGGCTATGAACGCAGAAAACACGGGGGCTATGAACGCAGAAAACACGGGGGCTATGAACGCAGAAAACCTCACTACAAATAAGCCAAGCTAATAATGAAGGAAACACACTAGACTAAACTCAAGGCCAAACTTAAAGACCATTGACATTATTATAGCCTTTTACTATTTCAAGCTTGCACTGTGCTGTCAAAACAACGTTACCTATAAAGCACTAGAACTGTGTTTAATGTTGAATGTAACAAAGTTGCTTAATGTCATGCTCACCCTAAGAGTTTACAACACGTACTTTTTAACCAGAGCAGGAAACGGATCGATATACAAGGTTATATGGGATATCTAACATTGAAAATTTGCATGAGGATTCTGTATTGTTAGCAAACAGCCAAATGATTAGGTCAAAGAGCTAATTAACTTTTTGGCCTGACAATATTGCTCGCTTAACGGTGCCCGATGATGCAATGGTTGTTCATCGGGTTATCGGTGCTGTCCTCCGTCGGCCGACTTTTCCCGTAAAGATCGAGCACCGAGGTGGCATCAGCAAAACCGCACTGGAAAGTAAGATTTTCTAATTGATTTCAACTTCTACAGTCATGAAATAAACCTCAGCTCTTTCAAATCTGTGAGTTTCTCTGACAATTATAGGTTCCCTTCAAATGGCGAATGTGTGTGTGTGTGTGTGTGTGTGTGTGTGTGTCATTGTGTGAGAGCAAGAATGAAAGACAAAGATTTGAGATTGATAGAGAGCGTAAGATAGAGACAGATTCAGAGCGAGGAAGTCAGATGCAGGGAGAGACTGTCTTAATGTAAGTCTTGGTGCTGTCAAACATCAAATAACGACTTACATGATTATCTGTAGTAGTATCGACACATCCTGTTTGAACTGGTTAAAGTTTGGCCCCTCTAAAAAGCAGCACATTGAGTTAGAAGCGTTCTTTGATTGTTAGAGACCAACACACAACCCGCGTCTGTGTTAACGAAAATTCCCCCAAACATTTCTAAAATGAACTAACCCACATCCAACTGCTAACGCTTCGAAGCAGACCTAATACCTGGAACACTTGCATTTTATACTTTACGGTCACCCGCAAATATCGACGCTTGAAGCCTTTCACGTGAGTGTTCGACAAAGGCGCTGACAGATCGGCCGTGAACTTCCCTTCGACGGCGGGATCCGTGGACCCTCGTATACACCGGTGTCCTGTTCAAGGATGGACGACCCAACGGACGGCGGGAACACGGTTTGGGCCCCGCGTCAGTGTGCCGTCAACTTGTTGCTACGTCAACTGGTCAAAAGCTGCCACTTCCAGTATTGACATCTCATTCGCTTAAATCGGTCTACCTGAGAACAAACAGGAACAAGAGCTGAGAATGGATGTCAGGTTCTGATTAACATTGTCGCTGGAAGTGTTTACAGCCCCGGTGTTTATGCGTCTCTTTTTCTGTCATCCGTAGAAACCCCAGAAAAACGCTCATGGTTTAATCCTGCGTTTTCATTAAAAGAAATTCCACAAATCCATGAGGAGTGAGGATGCTTGAGGACAGCAAAAGAGACAAGCGCCGGGAACACGGAGCGTGTGGTGTTGAGCTTAAAAGGGTCTGTGTGGAAAGGTGTGCTTAAATAGGTTTTCTTATAGCAATAAGATAAAAGTGTTTGCTGTGCAAAAGTCTGAGGAGAATAATGGCCCATAGATTGTGTTGAAATCCATTGATCTGGCAGACAGGCAGCGGATGCAGGGTGGCAGTTATGGGAATTGGTCTGCTAGTAATGTGGATGGGTCCACTGCCGCACAGAGGGGAGGGGAGACGGATGTCCTCACTTTATCTCGCGCACCTCAAAATAGAATAGCATTATGAGGAAAGCGTGAACCTGAATCCTAACGAGGCAGATTGAAAGGGAGCGAGAGAAAGAGAACAAGAGTGAAATGGAAAGAGAGGAGAGAAAAAAGGAGGGTGACAATAAGATGGGATACGAGCGAAAGAGAAAGCGTGTGTGAGAGACAGAGGAAAGAGAGCAAGCTAAGGCATAGCGTAAATAATTAGCATTAACTGCATTTTAAATCACATCTCATTTAGGGGCGAATGAAAGGTCTGATCCGCCGTCTTTTACTTTAATTCCCGCGGATTATAATTCATCATGGTGGTGTTCTCAAAGACATGCTAATGCATGCAAATTCTGGATGCTTCCTCAATTGCCATTCCATATCGCAGTGTGCAACCTCTCTTTGGGCAAGCTGAAAGAGGAAGAATGTGCGATTGATGGATGAAAAGTTAGGAGGAAAGTGGTGGATGTGAGGCAAAATGGAAACGGGGAGATCAACAGATGGGGTGAGGTGGAAGGACACATAAGGAAAAGGACAGCGTGAAGAGAAGGGAGGGAGGGACAGAGACATAAAACAAGAGAGCGAGAGGTTGGCGGGAGGGGGCGGCGGTGCCAGGGCTCTGCCTAAAGACCAAATCCGGTGCCGGCCCGCCCGAGGGGCAAAGGCTCGAGATGGACGGGAGAGAGTGTGGCTGAGGGGGAGGCCCGGCCGTCTGCTCTGCCAAACACATTGTG
Source organism: Esox niger (assembly GCA_016801105.1). Classification (NCBI taxonomy): domain Eukaryota; kingdom Metazoa; phylum Chordata; class Actinopteri; order Esociformes; family Esocidae; genus Esox; species Esox niger. The sequence continues at coordinate 20,709 of JACXGJ010009824.1, read as the reverse complement.
TTTCAGGGAGTTCCCGACTCACAAGTCACCATATGAGTGGAGAGGAATGGACAGATCTGGAAAGGCTGCCTCCTGTCAACATTTATCTGCTCTTCAGCCTGAAACACACACAACTGCACGGACCTATTCTGGACATTAGCTTAGTATCGTACTGTGGGTTTTTTTGTGTGTGACAGGAGTGTAAATGAGTACTAGCTCTGTACCGGTTCGATATCAGTGCCTTGCGATAATAAAGCCAGAAATAGACGATGCGCCGCTATCAATCATTTTTAATATACAGTTCATCCCAGATGTACCAAATAAATATAGACCTCATGGATCTATTAGATTGCTAACAAGGCAGAACAGCTGAATTTCTTTGAATCAATAAGTTGCTAACTCCTCAGAACAAAAACAAGTTGGCAATCCCTCGGAAAATTGTCTGTTCGCCCCAAATTAACACAGACGAAACATCTAGGATAACAGTATGCGATGGCCAAAAGTCCAAACCCCCTAACACCTGGTCTCCTTTGAAGGTCGTGGTTTGTCCAGCAAGACAAAGGTCCACAAAACAAAACGCACCCAAGAACGGGTTGAGAAGAAGGGCTAATTATGAATAATGTGGCTGTGTACATAGCCACGTCCGCAAATCCTGTAATAACTATGCATGATGAAATATGGACAGAAATACACCGGTAATCCCATTTCGGCTGTAATATCAGAGACGGTCATATAAAGGAAACATTACTGTGTGTCACAGTGTGGAGATCTGACACGACACAGTCATTTCACATGGGCAAGTCTCTGTGTTCTGAGGCCTCCAGCCAACTGTCTGTCACAGCGCCGTGCTCAGACCCTGCCGTGATGTATGCTTGGGTTTCCTGGGCCTGACTCGGACAGCGCTCTCCCCGTCTCGACTCCTTAACCGCCCGGCTACAGCTCCTCGGGCTGCCTTCCTCCACCTTTCCATCACACTCATCTGACAATGCCCGTCCCTCCCTCTCTCCATTAATCCCCCTGCTGTCGCAAGTCCCTCGGTCAAACAGTAGCACGTGTGTTAATGATTAGATAACCATCATCACAACATGGCTGTTTCTCACCTAGAAACCGCAATAATATAACAAACTAAAGTCCATTTGGGAACAAAAGAACCTAGGTCAAGTGGACGTAGAAGTGATGAAACGGGAGGCTTTCCCCGTTCCAGTTTATTTTGTTCCCGCCTGTTTAAATTAGCAATGCTGTTAGCAAAAGCTAACATAGCATACGCCCAGACTGGACTGGAACATGGTTGAAACAAGTTAACTAATTAACTTGTAGTTACGGGACAGATGAGAGAACCAAAGAATTTATGAACTAGGAAGTTTTGGGAAATTGGACAGTCAATCAACTTATTCCGGTGACTTAGCTGTACTGCCGCTTCGACTGGGTCTCACGTCAAACACTGTTTTACAGTCCCGGCAAAGGGGTCAAAGGTGAGCTCCCTGGCCATGAACACAACACAACAATGTTAGTCAATGACAGACGGCGGCTGAATAGGACTTTCATTGGGCTGTAATAGTTTAGTGGTTGACTGGCGGTATTGGGATATAAGGGTCACCTTGTCAAAAAACTGTGTGTGAGTGTTTGTGTGTCTGTCTGTGTGTGTGGCCGTGCATTAATATGTTTTTGTGTGTTCTGACCGACGGGGCTATTCCAGTGCTATGGTCGTTGTGTCAACGTACTTTAAAGGTTCAGATGTGTAGGAGAGGTAATATGGGCTGAGTTTCTCTGCTTATCTTTTATTTACAAAGCAGCTTTTAGTCGCCTGGATGAATTAGCATAATGATGGAAAACAAACAAGTGGCGTATTATAATAATACAAAATGGCCACCGCCCGACAGTGTATACAAAGCTTCGAGAAGAGAGCAGGGAGATGCATCTCTTTAGCCACAGGCTAATGCAATAATTCAGACAAATATACTGGTGTATAAGGTTTAGGCTCACAAATACACCAGTGCGACTTGTGTCCGAGTGCGACTCTGAAAAAGTCACTAGGACCTTTTGCTAACACATTTGGACCTATTCTAATACTGGTATATATATAACATACTACGCTGGCTGTAGTGTCCCAAAGAAAACTCTGAGCAAACAGAACTTGAATTTCTCTCACAGGACTCCACGCAGGTGGTTCTTTTCCTACCATTTTTTGCAGGTGCTTCTCTTTCCGGACGTCCACCATGACCATGCCCTCCTTGACGAGGTTGAGGCCAACGTCGTCTTTGGAGTCGGCAAACTGCAGCGTGACGTGGGGGCAGGAAGCGCCGCTGTACTCCACATTGAGCAGACACTGCGTGTTCTGCATGTCCCGCACTAGGTTGTCCACAACTTCAGCACGCACGTCTTCCTAACGGAGGAAGAGGAGAGGGAAGAGGAGTAAGTTAAATCTGACACAGGTCGTTGAGCCCGATTGTTGGTCCAATGATTTAAAGGTGGCAGCATTTAAAGGTGAGTGGGTAACGTTTCTCTCCCGTTTCTATAGCTGGCCTGTGATCTTTATCCTTCTACTAAAAGGAAGTAACAGGGACACATTAAGCTCAGAGAGAGAGGCGAGGAAGCTGGTTTAAAATATGGAGACGCTCAACCACCGGGGAACAGAATACATGAATGGGACAGTAGATGTGTCATGAACATCGGTACGCATGAGATGACAAGCAAAATGAGAGAAAAATAAAACAATCACAATTTCACAGGTATTTAGATCTGTTACATTTCAGAACGGGGGGCTCGTAATTATTAAAGACAAAGGGGTGGAACACATCGCTGGGATTCCGATCTCCGCACACACATGGACCCAGAACGGAACCGATGATCTGATCCATTTATACGAGACTGTAGTTTTGGGTCAACCGAGATTTAAACACCCCCCCCCCCATTTAAACACCCCATTCAGCTTCCTCACTTCCTCTTGGCCTGGTCCTGTCTCCATGGCAACCTCTGAGCAAGCTGTCCTTGGGGTGAGAATATGTGTGCGCAGAAAGACGAATGAAAGAGTGTGTGTGTGTGTGTGTGTGTGTGTGTGTGTAGAGAACCATGCCAGTGTTTGGGGGAATCAGAGGGGCTTTTTGTTTCCTTGTCTACCAGTGATCATCTAGTCACACACTCCACGGGATAGCTCAGGGCAAGAGAGAGATGGAGGGTAGAAGAGAGAAAGGGAGATAGGGAGAGAAATGAGATCTCTCTCTGACACTAGGTTTGTCTATGAGACTAGATGTTAGGCACATGACAGACAGAGGGACATATGACAGATAGATGGATATATGACAGATAGATGATGATCAAGCCGGGGAGAACAAGGTGGAGATATGCAATATGAATGAAGCCCTTCTGCTGCGTGGGATATGACACCAACAGGCCTGCAACAAGGCAAGCAGATGCCTGAAATGGACTAAAAACACGCATATATGTATGACTAAGTCTCAGACAGTTTGTCCTCTGTATGACTAAGTCTCAGACAGTTTGTCCTTTGTATGACTAAGTCTCAGACAGTTTGTCCTATGTATGACTAAGTCTCAGACAGTTTGTCCTATGTATGACTAAGTCTCAGACAGTTTTTCCTCTGTAGGACTAAGTCTCAGACAGTTTGTCCTCTGTAGGACTAAGTCTCAGACAGTTTGTCCTCTGTAGGACTAAGTCTCAGACAGTTTTTCCTCTGTAGGACTAAGTCTCAGACAGTTTTTCCTCTGTATCACTAAGTCTCAGACAGTTTGTCCTCTGTAGGACTAAGTCTCAGACAGTTTGTCCTCTGTAGGACTAAGTCTCAAGACAGTTTGTCCTCTGTAGGGCTAAGTCTCAGACAGTTTGTCCTATGTAGGACTAAGTCTTAGTTTGTCCTATGTAGGACTAAGTCTTAGTTTGTCCTATGTATGGCTAAGTCTTAGTTTGTCCTATGTATGACTAAGTCTTAGACTGTATGTCATATTTTTAATTCATTCTAAACTATGCATAGTAGACAATTACCCTATAGTTTTACATTATAAACATGTTTCTTGAAGTGAATGACTGTAGGTGTTATGTTGAGAGTGCGTGGCCGGGGGTGGAGTAGGGACAGAAAGGAGGAAGGACACAAAGACCGGTCCAGTAACGAGTAGGAGGGGAGCGAAAACACAAATCTGACAAAGGAAGAGAAAAAGGGGTAAATGTGCGTTAGAGGGTTGGGCCAGTTGTAGAACAGAGACAGGGTGGCTGTGGAGGTGAGGATGAGGTCTGGGCCACCAGATGGACCACATCTCCCTGCTACACACTGACTCGGGGGGAGGTGACAGCACGCATGAACGCAAGCGCACACACAAACACACACACACAGTTGTAAGGACAGAAACACACATAAATCTTTGGCAAGGACAAGTAAAAACATTAAAATCACACACAAATTGACACTGACACACACACACACACACACACACGTACGTACATTTGTGTTGATGTGTGTTGATGTGTCTATGTGATCCCTACTCAGACCGTTGAAGCACTTCGGAGATTGTAGGGTTTTAACAGAGTTACAACACTAATGTCATGCTAAGCACTTTAAAGTGCTGCTCTCTGGTCAAACACACTGCTCTCTAGTCACACCCACACAAACACAGATTTCAAAGATTATGCCCAAAAACTCCCGCCACCCCTCCATTTCCCCAGCTACCGAGATGTGTGTAAAGTACTTACGTCTTGTGGGACCTGGATGTACGCAAAGGCATACTCTGTGGCCTGCGCAGCCAAAGCCCTGGTACCGAAGGCTGGGGGAATGACGGCCAGGCGAGTGGATGGCACTACCTCCCTCTGTGGAGGACAGAAGGAGGAATGGAAGGTTTAAACAAGCCTTAATGCTACCATGCACGGATGTAGGGCTGCAACTAACAATGGTTTTGATAGTTGATATATGAGTCAATTAACCCTTAAATTAATTGGAAAGAAAAAAAGGGGAAAAAAAGAATTTAATGCAACTGTTTACATTTAAAATAAGTTTACAGTATTTTTCTTATGTTTTATAATGCCTTCAAATCAACAGTAGGCAGTAGTTAAAAAACATAACAATTAAATCATTTTCAAGACTGTTGGAAAAGCATTTTAGAATAGTAGTATTACAAAAGAAGCATCTATAATGGACCTGTTTCTAATCTCCTTTTATAGCAAAGATTATTGAGAAGGTTGTATTCAATCAACTCAGCGATTTTGTGACCTCAAGAGGTCTCTTAGATAAATTTCAGTCAGGCTTCCGACCTCACCACAGTACTGAAACAGCCCTGATTAAAGTTTTAAATGATATACAGCTGAATACTGATTCAGATAAATAATAACGGTTCTAGTTCTACTAGATCTCAGTGCAGCCATTGACATTGTAGATCACAGACCACATCTAGATAGGATGGAAAATTGGGTAGGTCTTTCCGGGACAGTCCTCGATAGGTTCAGATCTTATCTAGATGGCCGGAGTTACTTTGTCACCATTGGTAATCGTTGATAGGGTGGCTATGACATGCGGAGTTCCACAGAGACCAGTTCTTGGGCCGCTTCTGTTCAATCTCTATATGCTACCTACCTCTGGGCCAAATTCTACAGAACAACAACATTAACTACCACAGCTATGCCGATGATACTCAAATATATACAGCTCTTGAACCGTATGACAACAGCTCAATATACACTGTGTCACTGTATGGAGCACATAAATATCTGGATGAACCAAAATTGTCTACAATTAAACCAAGAGATTGTGTTGGAAACAAAAATAAAAGAACAAGTATTAGTAAAGAGCTGGATTCTCGGGCCCTTAAAACCAAGGATCAAGTCTGTAATCTTGGTGTTCTGATAGACCTCACATTTAACAGTTATATCAAATCGGTCACCGAAACAGCATTCTATCATCTGAAAAATTAACCCGGAATCAAAAGCCCGGTGTCCCAAAAAGACCAAGAGAAGCTCATCCATGCTTTTATCTCTAGTAGGGTTGACTACTGTAATGGCCTATTAACCGGACTCCCCAAAAAGACTGTAAAACAGCTGCAGCTCATTCAGAATGCAGCTGCTAGAAAGTTAACCAGGACCGAGAGGACAGAGCACATCAATCCGGTTCTTAAATCTTTGCTTTGGCTTCTGAACAGTGACAGAATAAACTTTAAAGTGGCGCTTCTAGTTTATAAATCTCTGAATGGTTTAGGACCCGAATACATTTCTGATATGTTTGAAGAATATAAACCGAGTAGGGCTCTCAGATACATGAACTCAGGTCAGCTAGTAGAGCCCAAAATCCAAAATAACATGGAGAAGCAGCGTTTAGCGGTTATGCGGTACACAACTGGAATAAACTACCAGAAAATCACAGACGTTCACCAAACGTGTCCATTTTTAAATTCAGGCTAAAACACTTCTTTATTCACGTGCCTATGACTGAGCTCTTAAACTTAACCACACTGTGAGCCTTATAGCTTCCTATGTTTTTATAACAGCACTGTTTTGTCTTACAGCTTTTATATTCAATTTCTATTTTATTATTCTATCTTTTATTATTATGCTGTATTTTATATTTCTCTTCTGGATTAATTTATTTATTAAATGTATATCTTGCTATCTTTTACAAATTGTAATGCAAGTTCTGGTGCTATCAGAGGAATAACCTCTGTGTAAATGTAACAATTGGCTGATTATGGATAACTGTTTTGATTCTATTTCATTATTTCTATTTTCACTGTAAAGTACATTAAATGCTATTTCTATGTATGAATTGTGCAATATAAATAAACTTGCCTCAGTAACGTTGCGGATGCTTAGCTGGCCGGGAACTGATCAACTGCACATAAGCTCAACGTGCACAAGTGGACCGGTTTGGTGGGGAAAAACAACGTTAACTTCTTAATTTCTCAATTGAAAACGCAACTCTGTGAATAGAAACGTTCTCTTTAAATGCTCATGCATTACTATACAGTCGTGCTGCCATGCCATTACAGTTCAGCTTGGCAAATATTGCAACAGACCTTTCCGTCAGATTATTCAAAGTAGCGGTTCGATTCTTTTGAAATATTTGGTCAATATGAGACTTCCACTCGGTGTAACCTCCGCTATCTTTCAAAATATTTATTTTTTATTTTGTTGTGTCTTGTGTAGACAACTAAACAAGTGACATTCCTTGCCCAAAAATTTGTTCTGCAAGGTAATTTTAATCTATTGGCAGCCCTACACTACCAATCGATAATTGGCGTCATCGACACAACCAGATATTGCTAAGGAAACATGTTATTTTCACCTCAATTTCAACTTCCTTCACTGGTATAGCACACAAATCAAATATTAAATAACTGGCTTTAAAGGGGACATAGGGATATCAACCAAGACAGAGATGGACAGATGGGGGGGTGGCAGAGAAAGATGGATAGATAGAGACTTCAGTGACTGAGGGTTACATCATGAACCTCTCTACTCAGCAGAGCCCAGAGAAACTACAGATAACCAGCTGCTTCCACAAATGTCCTATCTGATGACAACAGCCATGTCAACACTGGGTCGGCCCGTCAGTCTCCAAAAGCCAAGATAACACCGCTACAGCCCAATTGCACACGAGAACTCAGGAAGCACACCTAGCTCTGGCAGTTTACAGGTGGAATGCGCATTTCTGCCCGTGTCCCTTATATTTTTACTATTCTTTTCTGGACACAAAGGACCACTTAAAACAGAGTTAGAGCAGCATGGACACACCAGGAGGAGGATTGGACAGACAGTGGAGGGAGAGGGCATACTGAAAGTGATTTGAGTAAGACGTTCCACAGTGGACAAATATGACCTAAAAACAATGAACCATACATTCAATGAGTCGTGATTTAATCGGTTAACGTGGTCTTCGAAAGGAATATATCCATGAGAAGATTTACTGTATAGTTTTATAGCTACGTAAATGTGGAACTTAAAATCAAAGACAATGTGTTCTGTAGTTATATGCAAACGACCAGGCAGTAATTTAGGCCAGGCGACGTGATTGCAATTAAAGACGTTAAAGATCTGAAGGGAAAGATATTAAACGAATATTAGTCATGCACGTAAAAGTCTAGTCAGGAAGGATAACTCTTAAGAGGGAAGGAAATATGGAGACCACAAAGAGAAGATCAAGAAACAGAAAAATATTAAATGTAAAATGAGTGGAACAAGACAAGAGGGAGAGGAAAGAGAAAAACAAAAAAGCGCGAGAAACAGATAAAGGGACAGATGAGAGAAATAAATAAATAAGATCCCATAGATTGAGTGAGCTAGAGAAAAAGCGACAGATCGAGACAGAGAGTAAAAGCCCTCTAGAGCAGCATGGCAGTTTTCTCAGAGTAGTAGTTGGAGAGAGAATCACACTTTCAGCAACATGCCAGGATGTATCGTGTCTGCAAACCCACCCCTGGGCCGCCCGCTATGAGGTCACCGGCAGACGCACACAAAAGCACCGCACTGCACCATGGGTAATCTCCCACGGGGTGCTGGATAGGCCACTTTGTGATCATGGTCTGACACGCGCAGAGACGAGCGTGTCTTCAAACCGCGTGCGCACGCTCACACACACACACACACACACACACACACACACACACACACACACACACACACACACACAGAGAGAGGTACGTACAAACGCAAATGGCTTTCGTCATTGTGAGACCATAGAAACTCCAGACAGTCTGCGTCACTTCACTGACTAATAGTCCAGATAGGGATTATATTAATGGGAGCCAGCGCTGCCTCGCACACACAAACAACAAAGTACCAACTACAGAGGAAATTATAGACGACCAGCTTGATAACACTCCTGGTAAAGTTCTTTTGATTCTGGGAAAGTGAATAAAATTCAACCACAGTGTTGGCCACAGGTGGCCATTACCTAGCTGGGCGCTCAATGCTAACCCGATAGAAGATCATCTGAGTAGGAGAGGGCCATACCACCATCCATTAGAAAGAAACAGATAGTGTTTTGATGACAGCTACTTACCAACACAGACTGGTCTCTAGCCATTTATCAAAGTCATTTCCAAATGCATGTAGAAACGCATGCCAATGCAAACGATGGCACCCCTGCTCACTCACACAGGCAAATGCACACACAGACACACACACACACAGGGCTCCATTGTAGCTATAAGGTACTCACATTGCCATAGTCGATGTAGAATACGTGGACCTTGGCTGGCGATTCGACTTTCTCCACACGGGCTCTGTACCTTCAGAGGGAGAATGGAAACAAGACAGGTAAACACAAGAGATAAAGAAAGAATTGAAAGAAATGAAGACGGAGATGAAAAGACAGACAGTGAGATGGAGAAAAAGATTGGGGGTAGAGAGAAATGTTTAGAAAAAGGGAGATAAAGGAGAGGTGTAAATGATTGCATTGTTATTTCCTGTGAGGGCTGGACTGGTGGTGGCTGTCTGTAATGATCATGTACTATTAGACACAGATTCGGATGGGGCCGACAGGCTTATGAGACTTTGCTTCAGGCCAAGTGTAATCAAACTCATGATTTCTCTGTTTAAATACATTTAACACAGTTCCACAATAAAAACGTTGATGTACCACTATAATGTTGCAAATGCTCTATTTGCGTACGAGCTTTTTGAGAAAAGTTGGGGAATATAAGCCCGTTCAGCTAGAGTTTGTGGCCTAGTTTGTGATAATGTTGACCTGATAGCAATAGACCAATGACTGTTCAACAAGAGGTCTGCATGCAGTTTGAAGAGCAAAGCCAACATGAACTAGCAAACTGGCACGTGGTGGCACACAGAAGCCGCGCCTAGATCCAGTCCACCACTGCCCGGGCCACGTTAACCCTAGGACCGGGGACAAGCAGCGGTAATGGAGAGACACAACACTCTCGTAACACGTAAGAGTTGAACCGGCTGGGTGAGAGAGACCCGGGCAGAGGAGACAGACTGACTCACAAAAGAACAAGTAGTAAATTGAGAGGAGGGGGGAAAAAAACAGACAATGAGTGACAAGCCGCAAGAGACGGGAGAGAATGACAGACACATGCAACCATCTTCAGAAACCCTGAGCGGCCGTATTCAAAGGGCCTTGAAAGGAACCCAAGCCCTGTTGAGTCATTAATAAAACCAGCAAAGCTCAAGCACACACAAAAACCACTAGAACAAAAAGCATAGAAAATGTGCGTGCAACACTTAGTATGAGCGGCAATTATCACAAGGAATAACAAGGGGCCCGGAAGAAACAAAAAAACTAAACGGGAAATGCTCAGCCCACACGGAACAAACATAGCTTTTTTCCCCCGGAAAGGAGCGGCAGTACACAAGCACTCTCCAAACAACACAGCCAAAGGGAGACGGGAATGAGTGAATGAGAAAATAAGAATACAAATCTTTTTCACGGCATCTCACAGACGGCTCTTTAAAAAGCCTTCCTCCGCTACTGCCAGCGGAGATTAAGACAACACCTGTAAAGTTTTAGCACTTCCCTGAAGCTGAGTGAAGGGAAAGGGAAAAGTGGAAAGGGTGGACATGGAGAAACATCTACCTGGTGACTTGTTAACATTTGATATGAATCCCCATTAGTTCCTGCCAAAGCTGCTGCTTCTGGGCACCAAACCACAATCGAAGCACATGACACCGCGTGAAACGATGCAAAATATAATACGAAAGGCTCTGCATTCTCCCATGGGCCGTAAGGTGTTCTATTCATTTTCTGTTTTAATCACTATTTATTTGTTTAGCCCAAAGTTAACGGAGGTGGCAGAGATAGCGCTATAGGCAGGTCTCTATAACTGGTCACACTCTGGCTTCTGTTCTGAACTTGGAAACAGTGGAGAGACCTTTGTTGGCTTATAATTTTTGGTGTGGATGGGTGTCCAAAACAAAGTCAATTGATCAGCTCTTTGCCTTTAGCACATATGCATCTGACAGAAAGAACAGTGGCCATCCAGTCAACCTGCACTTCAGGCTCAACCATGCATAGACCTGAATGCTTATCGTTAGAACCCCCTTCTTAGACTAACTGGAGCTATGTGTTAAGGGTGTCAATTCATTTATGGTCCAAGCTGATGTGAATAATGCTGATTTGTCAGCGTGTAAAGACACACAGGCCTATTCCAAGGTCAGTACATAATGGTGAAAACAGTGAAAAAATATGATGGCCATAATTGTCAGAAAACCAACACAAACTAAAAGTGCTTCCTTTTAAGAAAACCCTGTGTTTTATTTCAGTGTTTCCCTCTTATTTCAATCAGATCAGCGTCCCAACGTGGCTAAATAGTGACGCGACAGAACCCAGCTATTTACCACTACGCACAGTTTTACCACCGCACAAACATCAGAGCCAAGTATCAAGCTAGCGAGTGAGGAAAGAGAAACCGTGCACTTGTGTGGACCTGACAGTAGGTGGCAGTCACAGATATAATGCAGGTAGCTATCCTCTAAGTCACAACCAAAGTTAAGACGCTAGTTAGCTAGCTAGCTAATAACTCGATAGCTACATTTGGCAACAATAGTTGAACGTCATTCAGGCAGCATTCTGACTTCGGTTTTCGTAGTTTGCCTTCAAAATAAAAAAGTATGCAGTGAAACGCTATATGTGTGATATTAAATATTTTGGGGAAATTTGCAGGGTTTATGGGTGAAATGTTCAATGACTACGTGGGGGGGACGAAACAGAGTCACCATTTAAATTACATTTTAAACAAGATAAATAAGAATATATGGTAGAGTACATTGGGAAATGGTTGGAGCTTAAGTAAATTTATGTAGAGCTGAAACAAATGTTATTAATTTACTACTGCTCATTAGCATCAGATAAAGGATTGTTATGAATTTAACAATACTGTACCACTGTAATAGACAAAGTACTGTTATATACAAATGATATTTTTTCATTATCAAGGAAATGCTATTCTGTGTCGCAGTGAATGTATTGTACAAAGTACTATTGTAAACTATGGCACAGTGTAAAGTTAAAACTATGTGAAACCATGGGGTACTTTGGGCTATATCCACCAAAGCTATATTTTCTACCATCTATCTTTAATGAATATAACCTCCCACTGCTTAGCAGTCAGTTATGATCAATGTAATTGATTTATGGAGTAAGCCATCGCCCAAAATAGTGAGTGTACGTATTATGGTGATCATACAAAAATCAATACAGAAATGAGTATGGTCGTAAAGAAAGTCATACGTAAAACATGAAAAATACATGTGAAATTAGACCTGTCAACGTACCTACACCCTGTTATGATGACAGACTAATAGTCTTTTTCCCTAGGTTGTTGTTGTCAAGTGAGAACTAAATACTGAAATGCTATCAAGACAGAACTTCCAGGCCACACAGTCATAAAATTATGATGGACATAACACAGCCATGAAACAGCAAATCCCAGACTGTAATATTTAAAGCAATATATTGACCTGAATCACTTAAATATATTTTGCAGCTCAGATATATGTTCTACTCAAAAGTCTTTTTTTTATCAAGGACTTAACCTAACTTAAACACATGATGGTCTACTGGTGTAACGTCGTTATGGAGTCTTAAAAACAGCTATGGGCTTTTTTTTTTTACATGAAATCAGGGTGTGGACCACAATTATAGAGCACTGGGCTAGCAGTCCAACTTATTGTAGCTGGCTTCACAGCTACCAAGAGCTGCTTTCGGGTTACATCTTTGCAGATGCCATATTACTGACAAGTTTCTCATCATAACAATTCAGGTGTGATCTTAGGATCGTAAAACTACATAGGGTTAACCGTTTGGCAGACATCTAAAGCCATGTAAAATGCAGCATTGAATTTTAACAAAACAGCTCCCTCAATCGTACCGTCTATTTCTTTCTTGTGTCAGTGACGATCGTGTTGGGTGCCCTTCCCTAGAAGCAGGCCGAAAGGCTGTTGTCGATTTGTTTTCTGTGTGGAAAAAATCAACTTTTCTCCCCTTTTTATTTTCCTTACAACTTTGCTAGGTGCCAGTAGAGGGCTGTTTGAACCATTACAGGGAGCTTTGCCATTCTTGGGTAGTGGAATTACTTTGGCTTCCTTCCAGGTCCCGGGGCAGACACTTTTCTCCAGGCTTAGATTAAAATGTGGCAGATAGGGGTAGCAATATCCTCTGCTAGCAACCTCAGTAATTTACCACCGGGGGTTGTTACCAGGTGGCCTGTCCTTATGCTAATTGTTTAAACTCTGCAAAACTATTTGGAATGTAAAGCCACCAAGTCTTGTCTTTTGAAAAAATTATCTGATGTGTTAGGTCCAATCAGGAAGGCAGTTTGACTAGCTTGATCATCATCATGTCATCCAGTAAAAGCAATAACTCTCCATGGAGAGCCGAGTTATTATACAGAGAGGATATACATCTGATGTTCTCTCAGGGGCCACCATTAAGTCCTGCTTTTCTTTTTTGCAGCCACATCTGGTATGTTGGTGCATTTTTGACCATGGCCAATGTGAAGCAATGCATGCACATTCTTCAAGCTTGCCGTTTGACTCTAGGTTTACTTGTAATGATCACAATCTCACATCTTAGCACATGCTAAGGACGACATCATCGCCTTCCTCTCAGGCGTGTTTCAGCAGGTGATCTCTGATGACCATTGGACTTCACACCATCATCAGTTTAGAGCATATAATGCAAATCCTTCCGCCCAAGGGTGGATTTGAGATGCTAGTTGCCCACCCCCTCCCACCGCCACAGGCCTGGCTAACTGCCATCTCATCATCTAGCTCAGAGGATCGGAGTATTTAATACATTCTCATATTGCACTTCGCCTCTGTTGTTCGTAGAGTTAGCCCGACCTCGATTGAACTGATCCGTTATGCATGAGAATCTAGGCTAGAGGTTTGACGTTGGCACGCCGTGCCTACGTTTGCTAATCTTGTCAACAAAAAAATCATTAAAGTGGTTGGCAATATCAAAGGGAGGAAACTGAGTCAAATTTTTCGATCACTTTTGCATTTCCCCTCACTCATTTCGGCGTCCTTCCCTCCATTTAACTTTCTCTCTACTTTTATGTCTTGCCTCGCTCTCCCTCATTCCACCAAAGGCATTGGCCTGACGAACTTCATCTGTCCCCTCCATCACTTGTAAATTTCAGCGTTGTCACTGGATTTAGCGGCTAGGAAGAGGAAAGCTCAAAACCTGTGTCCTTAAGTGTTCGTCCATAGTGACCTCCTTACACACCAGGCCCGTTCAGCTGCTGTATGTTTTTTGTGATGTGAATATATGGCCAGGAATCTTTTAATCAGAGTGCGCAATGGAGGGTAAATTAGCAGGTGGGACGCTTTGTTCTTTGATGTCTACAGAAGCGGGCCATGCAAAGAAGTTGTGTACATATTCCTAATTTAACGGATGACGTCGGTGTCCAAACAACAGGCGGAGAAGGTCAAACACGTACCATTCTCCATCGGCAAACTTGGCAATGCAGTAGTCCCCTCGACGGGCAGCGTATGAGCCTTCCACGGGGGGCTGGCTGGCGATCTCTGACCTCATCGTCTCCATCAGGTTCTCTAGCTGGGTGCCTGAGCAGCAGATGGGGAAAATAAGACAGTTAAACAAAAGCCTGAAACTAAGGAAGCTCATACTGTTAATGATGAAAAAAAAAAAACTGTCAGGGCAGGTATACTACTGCACTGCTTAACCAAAGCGCTATGCGTAAGTGACAGGGGACACACAGCCTTACTCAATGCTAACACGGTTTGAATTAGGCTCGTATCCCCGGTGTGCCGCTAGACTGAGGACACGTCCCAATGTTTTTCCCATTATGTCATCGGCGAGCGCAAAGGAAGCACCGCGGAGGGGCTTCCACCATTTCATGGCTGATCTCTCCTGGTGACCCCGTTCAGACAAGGTTACAACCGGGTTATCGGGAGGGATCGGCCAATCAGGTTGCCTCGAACGATGAGGTTCGTATCAGAACACACAATCTCTACGAGTGGTTCTCTACTCCTCTCTTTGTACGGCCGGTACCACTGCGTCACAACCTAGACGCAGGATAACAGAAACCAATGAGACAAAATTGGTCCGGTCAATTTCTTGGAGAAATGTATGTTGTGATATTGTTAATTTTCACGTCCCGACAAATGGAGACGGTTGTAGTCAAAACGGCATGAGAAAAAGGCTGTTACAATGTAAAGCGTGTTTGCCAGTCATCTACCAATTAGTCAGTGTGAGAACAGTCCTGTGGAAAATCCAGATAACATCCACTTCTTAAGATTAGAGGCCATGGATCTGTAGATAGACTGGAATAACCCGACCAGCGATTTGCACAGTAATATTTAGGTAGTGATTGAAGCTAGAGTGCGTACGTGGACAGAGAGTGACGACAACTACTCCCACCACTTGAGCAAATTGCCCAGTTTGAAATGATGTAGTGATTTGTTGATGAACTACCCCCATTCATGTCCCCTTGGGCGAGCATGGCCACATCAGAGGTCACTTAAAAAAACAGGCCTGCACAGTGACTCCAGCTGAAGGCCAGATATACCAATTTGGTATGTTTGTACGTTTCTGGGTCTGAGAGAGACGAGAGTTTGTTTTCTGATGAGAAACGTGGACACAACTTCGACGATGAACAGAAAAAACGACGATGGCAGGAAAAAACAACAACAGAAGTGCTATAATTGATAGTAATGAACATAAGAGGCAAACCAGGGCCTGTGGTCGTTTCCCACTGATGTGAGCCAGGTTGATAGAGCTGCTGTTTCAGCTTGTGCCTTGGGGTAGCAGGAACAATGGTTTCCTTCCACACACACACCTACCCACACACACAACACAATCAGTGGCCTGTGAGCTTGAAGGGCTACAGAAATGTGACACAGAGGGGGTCCTCCACTGTGTATTAGTAATGCAGCTGAGCAGGAAGGTGTGTGCATGTGTGTGTGTGTGTGTGTGTGTGTGTGTGTGTGTGTGTGTGTGGGGGGGGGGGGGTCAGCTTAATATGTGTTACAATCAAACAAACCGCTCAGAGGCCAAGCCACGTTAAACGAACGAGCAACACTACACACGCAATAATGCCGCCTCCCTCCCTCCCTCCCTCCCCCCCTCCCCAAGTTGTTTTTGTGAGCACCGATGTTCTTCCGGCCTGCATCAGAGCGTTGAAAGACGAAGAAAAAAATAATGAAGAAATATTGAGAGAAGGAAAAACAAAAACAGGGAGCTTGTTCGAGTTTATCTGGCGTGAAACAGAGGCAGCCGCCAAAGCCCAGCAGCCGCCAAGCAGAGCAGCAGGCTAGCGCTTACAACGCTACTTAATTAGCATGATGTCAACCAGGCTGAACAGGAGACAGCGTGTAAAACAGGACCGCCTTGGGCGTGCAGGGAAGGTGAGGTAAGAGGTGGGGGAGGAGTGACAGGATTGTAGGTTGAGAGGGAGTTCACTTTAGGCTGTTTGTGTGTGGTGGTCCGGTGTAAAAGTACAACGTCCAAACACCTCGCTGTCCTCCTACAGACACGAGAGGAATCTGTAGCATTTTTGTGGGAGCAGCAGATTTGAGGAAACACTTCGGACAACCAGCCGTAACCCCCCTCTCACTCATCCCAAAGGTCCATCTAGCGTTCAGGTAGGAGCAGCATGACGATGGAGGCTTGGTAGTCATGGAGAGGCCTGCCTGTCAGCACTCAGGCTGCCGGTGGAAGATTTATTCATCTAATTAAAAAAGTTTGAGAGCAAGCGCCTTCCTGCTTCCCCAGACAGGAGCGGAAGCGGTGTGCACGCGTGGCGCGTGTGTGTGTGTGTGTGTGTGTGTGTGTGTGTGTGTGTGTGTGTGGCGCGCGTGTGTGTGTGTGTGGCGTGTGCAGCACGGCATGCTCCACTTTAGGCCTGGAGAGGTTTGATGAATAAATAAGCTGCGAGGGAGTCCTCTCAGATGGCTAAATAAAGCTTTAATGGAAGCACTTCATTTAACCTAATTAATATCACAGCCTGCCATGACGGGGGAAAGGAACTGGGAGGGGGTGGTAATGCACAGTTAAAAGATATAGCACAGCTTTTCAAACCTCTCCTCCAGGACGCCCAGCGGTACCAAGTACATCTACTATTACAGAGACACACACCTGATTAAACCGGGTGAAACATCTGGGAGAGGAGAGCTGGCATGATAGGCCAGCCGAATGCACTGTAGGTGCCATCGGTTACAGACAGAGTGATTAGTCTGCTTCCCAATCAACACCATGTATACGTGACTGAGCCAATACATGCACACACATATCAACACACGCACGCCTTTACACGCACGCACGTTTTGCACGCACATCTTTGCACGCACACGCACACTCCAAGTACATGAATCACTAAGGAGAGCGACACTTGACACGTCAGTACCGACATGATGTTGACTGTAGCATGTAGCACGTTCAGACACGCTAACACCACCAGTCACCTCCACGTCCAGTCATCTCCATAACAACGTCGTCATCCTCTAGGTTCGGTGGTCCCATCTGTGTACTCCACGCCCAGTGATCCACCAACTGAAGTGCGTGAGAGTAGTTGTAAAGACATTAGATGTAAGCTTCTGTACGACTCCGCCTGACCTGATTGTAATTAAAGTGAAGGAAAGCCTTCTACCAAGTAGTAAATCTCCACTGGGAAATCAGTGATCCATGCAGTTAATGGTTTCTTCCTTAACGCTACACTGTTCCCACCATAGTGCACCTGCTTTTCACCAAGGCCCAGATGGCTGTGGAACAAGAACACAGTGCCATTTGGAACACTGTCGGCCAAGTACCTGGTTAGTGGTCCATATCCATAACCTAAACCATATGCTGTGACGGATGGCTTCACAGCCAACTGCTATTATACGTGGAGGATCGTATAGGAGAATGTTCAGTTGAAGACAGACTCATAACATTAGTTCTCATACGAGTTCAGCATGAGTTGGGTGAGAGATCACGGGATGTAGAAAAAAAACTACTGGATCAAGAAGGGACCGATCAGACTTCTGGATCAAAAAGGGTACCGACCAGACCACGGGATCTAGAAGGGACGGCCCCGACCACTGGACAGACCTCCAGTTACCTCTGCCCCCCTCGTTCACATACACACAAATCCATCCATCATTTGAAGTGCTACCCTGATACAGTGCTGAAGTAAAGCCTCTTAACACCTACACATTGTTTCCCTGGGTGTTCAATCCATTATATAATATATATTAAAAAGTACACAGACACAGCAGGCCAGGTGAATGAGAGAGAGACAGAGATACAGAGGGGGAGAATGGGAAAAAGAGAGAGTGAGAGAGCACCTTGCCTAATATTTTGCATGCAGCTGAGGGCTTAAACAGCATTATCGTCTCTCTCCAGTTTATGGCTGCTAATGTGCTGTGCAGGCATCTTGGCCCAGAACGACCTGTACTGGAGGTCACCTCTTCGATACCAACATACTATCTATGCTTACGTATTTCCTTCCAGGTGCAGGCTTGTGTTGGCATTACACAGAGGGGAACAGAGAAACATTCATGCAAGCTTGCACACAGGCACAAAGACAGATAAAGACACACATACAGAAAACTCGGGCAAGCACACAGGCACACTTAGGTACCCACGTAAACCTTTTCTATTTTGAGCCCAAAAGAACATCATTCCAGCTTACACATGGGTAGAGAAAGGCTTAACATCTCCCTCTGTCTGTTTGTTAGAGGAAATCAAAAGACAAACTCTCAGGGGGGTCAAGGAAGCACACGCCTACGGTTGCCTGCCGACTGCCTGCCGGAGAGATCTACAACATACTTCCTGGCAAACCCAAACCAGGCCTGGGAGATACCAGGAGAATTCCTCTACGGAGAAGTTCTCCACTGTAATGGTTCCTTAAGCCAGAGCACACATGAGGTAACTATAAAACTGTAAGACTCCTCCTAACCTCTTTTTCATTATATTTTTTGTTTGGGGGCATGGAGGGCAACACCACATGACAAACCAGATAACAAGTATGTAGACATTAAAATCCACCTATACATTTTAATAACTGACAAAGAGACCGGTCCAGAAAAAAAAAGAAAAAAAAAGTGAACTCTTGATGTGGAAACAATGATTGGCCAATAATTCCCCACCCAGTTCTATTTTCGCTAGCTCCCTCTGTCCTGAAATGAGTTTATGCACCATGATGGCTGCAGCTGTTGGTAAATCATATGTAATTACATTCGAAATGCCCCACGCGGCACAGAGAGCACGATTAGGCTTTAGAAAAGAGAAAATTATTTTGGCTGGGGTTGATTATGATGGCATTTTGCTGTCATGTGTTATGGTGGTGTGCTGAACTGGGCGCACCAGCAGAAAGACAACAAAAAGCAACAAAACCACTGACTCATGCAGTCTTCTGCGCTTGATTGCATGCCACACAGTCCTATTCGGTCAAATCATTACTGACAACAGTGTAAAACATGACCATCGTTAGAGTAAATCATTACCATCAACTGCGTAAATCATTTGCATCAATAATAAAACGGATAAGACCAAAGAAATTACTACCGAACAACTGCGAAATCACTGCAAGAGACGATTGGGTCATTTTAATTGCCTTCCCAAATTAGGAAAATAAAGCATTTCCTAAATCATGCCAACACATTGAGGGAAAATGCAAAGAGCAGGGAAGTGAACAAACAAGAAGTAATGTTTCACTAGCTGTAATCAGCACAATATTCAAATGTGGCATGACGGCATCAGGAAATGAGCACATCTAGGGAGATCTGGAACAAACCAGAGAACGTCAAACACTGAGGCCTGCTAAGAGCATGTCATTTACAATTTGTTTCATTTTCCTGCTGTCTTTATTGGATCTGTTATCAGGCATTGGTCTTTGATACATCTTATCACAGCGGTCCTATCGGTGGCGCTACCGATGAGTGTGCGAAAATAGGTTGTTTGGTATGATAGCACAGAGTGCTAACGCAACCCGCTAACGCTACCTGCTAGGCTGGCCTGTTAAATATGCACCGGGTTAAGACAGGCTTCGTCATCTGGAGGGTAAGAGTCTACTTGACAAGCAGGTCCCAAGTGAGACCAGGAAAAGCTACAGACACACAACCGCTAAATGACAGCGTAGCCCCACCAGCCCCGTTAACACAGGGCTAACACTGCACAAGTAGGACCACATGCAGAGTCCTGATCTGATTTTCCCTTACAGGAAGTCAAAAACAACATAGACAAGGAAGAGTGGAGATGCTGGGAGAGAGATTAAATCTCTTTATGGGTAGCAATTTATTCCCCTTCCTGGACACCAGTTGGGAGAGAGTATCGGCATCCGCATGTGGAGAGAGACATCCATAAAAACTAAATAATCAGAGCCTGACTAATGCCCGGTCTCCCCGCGGAGGAGCGCTACGCACTGCACAGCATTCCGTCTCTTCCCATTCCTTTTCTCTCCCTTCCGGCAGTCAGAGAGGGGTCTCTACCAAATCACTGGCTCAGTCATTTAAAAGCCCAGAAAACAGGGAAACAAAAACAGCATCAGCGCTTTTTCCCCATCGAGGCCTTCTCTGAGGTTTAATGATCAGTTCCGATTGCATGAGTTCTGTCCAAATTAACCCTACTACTGTGGCACCATACTGGTTAGCCGGACGTCGGAGGAGTCGACTATGAAGTCACAGGGGTTAGCCGGACGTCGGAGGAGTCGACTATGAAGTCACAGGGGTTAGCCGGACGTCGGAGGAGTCGACTATGAAGTCACAGGGGTTAGCCGGACGTCGGAGGAGTCGACTATGAAGTCACAGGGGTTAGCCGGACGTCGGAGGAGTCGACTATGAAGT
>JACXGJ010009823.1:0-23380 GCA_016801105.1 Esox niger | reverse complement strand
AAACGTGTATAGAAGCGCCTATACCTGGGTGCTTACACGTATACACGTATACACGGTTGCATACGCGTATAGACGCATACGCGGTCGCATTGGCGGTTGTATACACGTTAGGTCGATTCTATAGCTTGTTAAAGTCCGCTTTCACCCGCCATAGTGTGTGTGTGTGTGTGTGTGTGTGTGTGTGTGTGTGTGTGTGTGTGTCTTGTTTTTGTACATGCATGCCTTGTGTGTATGTCGTGTATTGTGTGTGTTGGTGCTCATAATGTGCAAAGCTTAGATGGTTTTCTTGCGATGCCAGTCAGAGTTCACCCAAGGTCCGCCTTGTGATTAGAGCATTAGTACAATACATTTGACCAGAATGAAACTCAATTCCTCAACAGTAGCACATTATACAAGGAATTGGACTTTATGTTCCCTTGATTCCCTATATTGCACCTGGGCACCCAGACCAGTGCTACTGACTAGAGTGCGGAAAGATGAGTACAGGATATATTACATATATAGATGATCACATAATATTGGTTCCTGCCATTGAGCTAACAGCATATCATTGGTCTGTTGTGTGTTGCAGTGCCTGGAGACTCTGAGGGCAGGGCAGATTGACATGCAGAAGTTCATTGCTGATGGCTGCAAAGAGGCTCTCCTAGAGGAGAAGAGGCGGTTCTGCTTCCTGGTGGACAAACACTGCACCTTCTCTTATCAGATTGCAGCCTTTCATGACAAGGTATATAGCCCATTTAAGGTTATCAAATGTTCCGAATCATTCATGGCAGTCTAGTATGGCTATTTCACATGCATTTCCCCTATTTCATTGAAAAATGTATAGTTAATAGGAATACCTAAACAATCTATTTGTCCAATATTCCAACCAGCCTTACAGTTTGCATTGTTGAGAATTGACAATGAATTCCTCCAAACCGTCTCTTTTGCAGGTGTGAATATAGCATGATGAATTGATCATCTTCAACACTTTTTCAATTGTTTTAAGATCTTATGTCTGGCAACAATAACAAAACAACAAGACTTAGGCCATATTCCGCCAGATTTAATCAAATCCTGTCAGGCTCATTTCCCAGCTAAACTTTATAAAGATGTACTTCTAACCAGGGCAAATATATAGCAATTTCAGACTGAAAAAAGTAATTATTTCATTTGATTCCTAGCCATCTGTGCCAAGCCATTTATCTTTTTTCCACCGTGCTGTTCCGACCAGGTATGAGTCATTGTGTGTGAGGGAGCACACATTGGTTGACCACAGTTAACTTTAAGCATGATGAGACACAAAATCACTTCATTTCCCATTTCTTTGTATGTGAGACTCCATGTTCATTTAGTTGCTCGTAATTGCTTATCATAAGACAACATGATGTATTTTCTCCTTGCTCAATCAGATTTTGTATGTATCATTGTCTAAATATTGAATATTGCATGTGTATTGTCAGGAATATTGCCAAATTTCCAAATGCAATGCAATGCAAGGAGTTAAAACAGAGGCAGTTCAGTTAGCCTTGGCTGAAGCAGGCATTTTTATTAATATCTCACAAAGGTCCCGCAAATGTGACGTTGTCACACAGTTCTGTATCTTACATTCGATCACTCTATGTAATGTGGTCTGCAGGACGTCTGCTGTTCCCTGGTTCCATCAATGTTTTCAGTAAGTGTGACCTCCAGTAGGATTAAAGTAATCTTCATGTCTCCAAACCCAATCCATTCAAGTCTGTGTACATCTAAGTAGATGGGGATGTTAAGTAGATATATGCAGTAAATATGTCAATGGAAAGCCAACCTTACGGGATCGAAGAAGGCTTTTGTCATTGGCGTACAGTCAACATATCCAATCCTACAAAGTGAATATTGTGTAGGATTTACTACACCACCATTTACAAGAAACAAATGTAAATAGAGTAGATACTAGAGGTCAACCAAAAAACGGGTGGGACCGAAAAAAACTGGTAAATCGTACGATTTATACATGATTTAAATAGAAAACAATTACAACCATACAAAAAACACTTTTAATTAAACTTTTTGATGTGACACATCAACACCATTTTGTCTCCAACAAAGGGCTTGGAGCAGAAAATAAAAGTGCAGTTTGTGCCACATAAAAAAATTTAACATTTAAGTTCCCTGATCAAAAAATGAAAACATATTTAAGGGTTCCTTTGTACATGAGTGTCCAATATTCCCAGTTAAGAAGGTTTACATTGTAATGCAGAAAGCAGAGCTTGTCAGTGGTTTCCTCTTATCTTAATTGGTCCCCACCTCACTGAACACTCTCAGAAGAGACAGAAAAGGGGGGGGGGGGGGGGGGGGGGGGGGGGGGGGGGGGGGGGGGGGGGGGGGGGGGGGGGGGGGGCAGGGAAACGTCTTTGCTACCGGTGCAAGTGATTAAAGTCTGACGTGGGGTTGCTTCCGCCACTCCAAAGGCACGTCACTCTTTCTGTTAATGACAGACTCACTGAGGCAAAGCTTCAACTACATTTCAAAACTGCACTGGACTTTAACCTTTAACCCTCATGGCTTCCACTTTGCTGCTGGATCTGGGTCCTCCTCTTCACTAATCTCTTCTTCTGTGGTTCTGGGATTTGGTTTCTTGAGTTGGTCAGATTCCTCCTTCAGCCACTGTTTTGCTTTCTCTAGTGGCTGAATTTGCCAGCACCGGACATGGAGAACCACCCTGACAGTCTGTCCAACATGGTTGTCCATGGTCTTCCAACAACATGCTTGTTTGTGTCAGGAATGTGTGTACATGTGTGTAAGACGTGTCTTGTGGTTGTTAATGTTATTGATGTTGGCTAGCTATTTAAGCTTGCTGAGTAATTTCTTGCAATGGATATCGAGAAAGGGATATTGACACAGCATTTACGTTTGACAGCTATTAGTGAAGAGGATTAAGATGGTCACTAAAATTAACAAAGATATAGCTGACTTAAATTAAATGTGGACCAACGATTAACCGGAAATCAATTACATTGCATACACCTGTTGCGACATAACCTCCAAGTTTGAGCTACAATCTATAATGCTAGCCTACAATGTTCCCCTGAGAAGATACCAAGACAGGAGAAACACTTACAAAGAGAAATTCTAAAACACCTGTTGACTGTGCTTGTTTTCGTTTCATCAGTGTGGAACCAAGTTGTCTGGGTAACAGACAAGGGATTAAATATGATCGCTTCACTTAGGCCTTACTGATGACTTGACTTCCAGGATCATGTTTACAACACCATGCTGAAACACGCACTTGACACTGCTGGGCTTGAAGACCCAGTCCCACAGGTGTCAGAAACTCTGCTTACAGCCAAGTCATTGGTGAAATATGTAAAACAATCGGGACTTGCTGCCCAATTGTCAAAGTCCTTGTGACAAATGGGCGAAAAGAGATTCAGCAGTTTATGTCTCATTCCATCAAGGGAGTCTACACTGAGCTCTGTGAAAACACTGAGTGTGGCTCATCTTTGGAGCGGATCGACATGCTTCCCACGTCGCTTTACCCTACGTTCATCCAGCTCAGAATGCTTTCAGTGGTTGAACGGAACAGCGTGCCTGAAGAAAGCACCAAACCCAGATGCTGCCCCGTATATCTCCATCAGTGAGCTGGCTGCACTCGCTGCAATAAGAAGATTGCTCGTCTTCAAAGAATGGAAGAGTGTGCCAGTTGAAAACTTCATGAATGAAGTTGAAGAGCATACATAACTGAATCATATTATAGATGATGATGGTTTAAGTGATCAAATGGATGTCTTTGGTTGGTGGAAACACACAGCGGGGACAAGCACGACACATTATAATACGTTTTGGATTTGACTAGAGTATTTAGCTTATTTTCTGACTTATGTTCCAAGCAAAAATGTTCTCACCCCGTTGTCCAAACGTTTTCAACGTTCACGTTTTTTGTTGTTGGAAGAAGCTTTTTTCGCAGTGCGCGTGGAAATACTTCACAATGTAACTGAATGAGTACTGAGGAGACTAGCCAGGCTTGTTCCAGCTGACAGACGTGACACAAATGTTCAAATAACTACAAAAACGGTGTGCAAAAACACATCTCTGTATGCAGCACCTTTTCAATGAAGCAGATATAAGCAAATGGGAGTCCTAATCAACACTCGATAAGTATAACTAATGAAGTCCCATTTAGAGTATCTCTGTTGTCTCTTTTCCATTCCCAGGCCAGGGACATGTTGTCGGAGAAGTTGCCAACCTGGCAGGAAAAGTGTGCTGACGCCACCAACGTGCCCGAGAGTGTGATGTCCATGATTGAGGGCCTCCGCACCCCTGTCTCCATCACCCCCCAGGCCTCTCCCTCATCACAGAGACGCGGCAGTGTCCCACCTCCTGCCCCAGCTCTGAAGGCTCAAACCAGCCCACTGGCCAACATGTTCTCCCAGGACACGTCCATTAAAAACAAAGGTAGTGTGTGTGTGTGTGTGTATGTATGTGAACACGTGCATGTTGCTTCCCAGCTAATTACAGGTTTGTGTGTGTTCATACGTGACTATGTCTGTATATTAACACTGGTCTCTTGTCTTCTGTCTGTCTAGAGTACAAGGACAATGGCGTTGAGGAGACTGGTGGTCTAGGTCCCAGATCAGTTTCCATGTCAACAGGACTCAACCACATGGTGAAGAGACCCAGGGTCCGCACCATTTTCCCCCACACCTCTGAGAACAATGCTACCCTGCTTAGCTTTGATGAAGGAGACATGATCACCCTGCTCATACCAGACGAGAGGGACGGGTGGCTCTATGGAGAACTGGAAAAGACCAGGCAGTAAGTTGGAGAGGGGAAAAGATTGGTTTAGTTACCATGTAAGCAACATACGAAGTGTGGCGGTTTTATCCAGAAGCTCAATAGTCAACAAGAAATCCATCTGAACCCATATTCCGTAGGCTACAGCAGGTACTCTTGTCACTACTCTGCAGTCTTCTTAAACCAGAAATATAACTTTGTGGCAGTGTTACTTGCCAGTGTCCTTTAGGACAAGAGAGAACTGGAGATTAATTCATATTTATTTACAAGCGTTATAAATCATGCATAATGCCTTAGAAATAGAGGGAAGGAGGGAGGGAGGGAGGGAGGCACAGAGAGAATATCAACATTGCATTCCGTTAAAACAAAATGGGCCATTTGGCATGTAGCTTGATAGTCACGCAATGTGGTTGTGAGCTGACAGACTTAGGTAGTGCAAGTTCAAATAAAGTTAATGATGAAAGCGGCTTTCGCTGGGTTTTGAATTGACACAATATTGGTTCACAAAATCAGTAAGGACATCATTTTTCAAACGTTATATTTATAATTTGTCCAGGTTCATAAACCGCTTGCAGAAATTGTTGAACTGCCTCATAGTCTTTATTCTCCTTTAACTATCATGCAAGTTGGGCCCTCCGGTCCTTAACATCTCACAGGTGTTTTTGTATAGGACAGGTAAAACATCTGAGATGGAGTTATAATAACGAGCTCCAAATAACGCAGTGGGGTTTTACCAGTTTCACTGCTGAACCTTGAATAAAACAGTGATTCACTATCAATGATGGCTGTCGAACATTGTCGATTAGTGATGTTATCATCCTACTGCCCAACCCTGTTTTGTGCGGTACATGTTGTAGTTTCGGTTCCTATAGTAGCCCTCACCAGATAAGATCCTCTTAACTGTCATTTGTGAGATGCAGAGCATGTGTTCTGGGATTGCTAAGTGCTGCCTGGGCGGTGGAACTTGCTAGGTAATACAATCAGCGTACTGCTGGAAGCAGTGAAAGAGACGGGCAGGGAAGAGAAAATTAGAATGGAAGATGGGTGCACGGGGAATTAAGGAAGTTGAAAACAAGAGTAATGAAAATAACAAAAGCTAAGAAAAGCTTTCACACTCATGAGTGTTTAATTGTTATGGCTGTCCTGAGTGCTGTATCTACCCTTTTTTGAGGAAGCGCGTAAGCTGCCAACTCCTTAAAGCAGCCTATCTTCATCACAGTTTCTCATTAAGAAGTAAAAGGGTTGATCACACCTGAATGGGAACAAAAGGCAGGATATGCATTGAAAAGCATTGACAAGTATTCATTAGCATTGTGGTCTTGTTTAACCCACTGCTATTCAGTGATTCCCACCTACACTCACCAGTAGATTTTGATATTAAGATACGCTGAAAATTGGGAATTTTTACCATTGGGTGAATGCTCTATACGTTCCTCCCATCTGACCTGTTGGCTTCTGGCGTTTTTGCAGAATAATAAAGGACCCAAGGCAGGGGGAGAAGCATTCCTTGTTGGTTATCTGTCTTAGATGTTCAGCCTTCTTTTCATCTCTCTTGGTCTTTTCAAATGTCTTTGTGCTTCTCCAAATGTCTCTGTCTTGAACAGCTCATATATACTAGAACACATTCCCTCCACTTTCTGGCTGTTATCCAATCGTATAAGGGCAATGTATGTTCTAACCTCCCTATTCCTGGTCCCAAACTTTGGAATGTATGGGGGATGTGTGGAGTTAATGTTCAACCACGTTCCTTTGTGATGTTTCCAAGTACGTACAGAAAGTTACATACATTTGCAAAGCAACATTACTCTGTGTTGTGTCTTTTAGAATTAAAATACACCTAAACAGACATACTTTCTCACAGACCCTATTCTCCATCAGGTTCTGAAAAGGAAATGGGGATTGCAATTTTATTTGGATTCCCATTAGCTTCTGACAAAAAACGCAGCTTCTCTTTCTGGGGATCCCCATAAAAGTTCAAATTCAAAACTACATACACATATAGACTACAAATGTAGAGTTATGTAGAGTTACTATTATATATAATTATATATTATATATTTTCACTGGCACTGTTGAGAACTTAATTTTTCACTGTTGAAAAGGTTTGTACACAAATATTAGACTGACAGCTGCTTCTGGCCAAAAGCTTGCAACACATTACTACAAGTGCCATTCTCATTACCAAGTGAGACAAACAGAACCATACCAAAGCTTACTTTAAAATAAATATCTAAAGATATTTTCAGTATTTGTTGAGAGGGGAGGGGGCAGTGGAAATGTTTTGCATCTGGTTGAATACACTCTCAGGAAAAAAAGACAAACAATTTGTCAAGGTGTTTAGGAACCAAACCCCATACTTGCAAAATGAAATCACACAATTATCTCAATGAAATACAAGGGCCTCCTGAGTGAGTGTATCACTGAAGAATAGTTAACAAAATCGTTAAATCTTGGTACACATTGAAGGTTTGCAGGTGCAAGGATACACATATACACATGTTACCTGGCTCATATGGAGAACATGCCTTAATGGTTGCTGCAGATGGCAACCACGAAATACTGCGATTCTTTATCACTTACAGATCTTGTTCTTGGTGAGTTAACAAAGGTTGGCCACAGAAAACAGACTTAGTCAATGGCATGATGATGCTAGTGACGTGTCAGGGGAAAGGGAAAGGCGGGACCTGCAAAAAAACTGCGTGACAGAATGTATTACAAGTTGTATTATGAGTTTATTATGAGTGTGGGTAATGAATTTTTCCGGTTCCCCAGGAGGGGATGGTTTCCATCGTCCTACTGCCGGGCATTTTCAGATTCAGTAGTGAATAATAACAGGTAAGTTATTTCTCATACACACTGTTTCATCCAGACTTATCGTCCCCATAATGTTTCTGCTATCCTCCCAATTACTTTTTATTGGCATATCCCAACAATCCCTCACCCTTCTTTACTTTCTCTCCCCCCTTCGCCGTCCCAACTCTGTGATTCCTTCCCAATTTCTCTCCTTCGCCTTTTTCTTTTTGCTTTTCATCCTTCCCCTTCTCTTCCACCCCCCCCTTTTTCTTAATAGTGTGGAGGCCCCACCTACTCGCAGTAAGAGTGTGGTGAACCTGCTCCACCAGGACACGGAAACAGACGAGTCCTCTATGGTCCTCCCCCCACCTGACTACAGCGACTCCCCCAAAAGGAATGTCCTCCTGAGCAGCAAGCAGAACTCCCCCTCCACTGCCTACTCCAGCTCATCTGAACACACGGTCAGCTAGAGCCTGTTCCCTCACAATACCTTCCTGTTCCCTCACACCCCAATACCTTCCTTTGTGTGTCATTATATGACCAGAAACAGGACAAATAGAGTGGGCATCCCAATTCAAGTAAATCATAGGGGCTAAGCCGTGGTAGTGATTGTATTACTATGTCTGAATCAGATACCTAGTTTAGCCAGTTGTTGCTATCTATTTGAACATTAGGTGATACTTTATACTAGAGTCACTAGCTACCTGACCTTACACGTGTACAGTTTCAGTTGTTGAATCTTGATGTTACCAGGTCACTAAAACTACGTAGATGCCACCTCCATGCTGACAAGCTGTTTGGATATCTGCTTTCCGCAAGACATACATCAGCACCTGGGGTTTGCTAAATGTAATTGGACATTTGGAAAAGGGTTAAATGGTCAGACAAGACAAACATTTTGTTATTAGGCCACCGTCAAATAAGGTGAGTTTGGTGACAAGATGGATGATCATGCAGCAAACAACACTGTTTAGTAGGGTGCTAGATGTGTGATTGTTCTGGGGCTGTTTTTCTTCCAAAGGCCCTGGGACCAGTTGCACCAACTGGCCATAAAGAAATTAGTGTTAAATGCTAGGTTATGCATAGATACATTCTGTGTTATCATAAGAGTTTACACATTTTGCACCAAACAAAGTTAAGACTAGCAGGAGCTCAGTTCAATATAAGCATTGTGCATTCATGAGATTAGAAGATTTCTGATGGTGGTTGCTATGTAGTGACAGTTAGTTACAGTAAGTTTGTTAAAGCAAGTAATGGGATACATGATAACTAGCTATCATGTTCGGTGCAATGTCCAAGAAAAGGAAAATGGAAAATGTGTACCTCAAAATAATGAGGAAGCCTTTAAACCTCTACAGTAAACAGTGTGTCAATTCTTTAGGGCAATCAATCCCTACACCCACAACCAGTGTCAGGGATGTGGCATGGTGTCTCTCCAACATCTGAGTCCCCTGCGTAAAAGACTCAGAATGCCAATTACTAATCCAGAGAATTTTCTCCTAAATCCTACAAATACCTCCTTTTCTAAAAACGTTGATTATTGTTCATTAACAATTGTGTTGTACAAGTTGGCGCCCTAAGGTGTGCTGCGCCTTGCCTGTGCCTGCTGGTTATGAGGCATATAATCTACAAACCAAGCTGAACTCATTAAGGGTTTATGCCCTGCTGGTGCACCAAGCTGTTTAGGTCCAGTGCGGAAAATAAATTGTATTTTTATACCGTTATTTATAAAATATTCTAGATATGCCACTGTGTTTTCGGGGCTTTTTTAAGATGGAATGAGGCAAAGTGGAAAACTGTCCTGAGGTCTGACAAATACATTTTTTTAATTATTCTTGGCAATCATGGACTCTGCCTCCTCTGGCCAAAAAAGGAAAGGGACCATCGGCCTTGTTATCAGCACTCAGTTCAAAAGCCAGCATCTGTGATGGTATGGGGATGCAATTGTACACATGGCAAGGATGACTAGCAACATCTGTGAAGGCACAATAATGATGACCAATATATATAGGTTTTGGAGCAACATATGCTGCCATCCCGACAACATGTTTTTCAGGGAAGGGCTTGCTTATTTCAGCAAGACAATGCCAAACCACAGTCTGCACATATTACAACAGCATGAGTCCGTAGTAAGAGAGTCCAGGTGTGAAACTGACCTGTCTGCTATAACCCACTGAAAACATTTGCCGCATTATGAAACGGAAAATATGAAAAGGGACAATGAACTCTTGAACAGCTGAAATCTTACAGTGAGTGAAAAAAAGTATTTGAGACCCTGATGTTTTTGTACATTTTACAAATGATCAGTCTATAATTTTAATTGGTAGGTTTATCTGAACATTGAGAGACAGAATAACAAAAACATCCAGAAAAACGCATGTCAAAAATGTTAGACATTGATTTGCGTTTTAATGAGGGAAATAAGTTTTTGATCCCCTCTCAATCAGAAAGATTTTTGGCTGAAAGGAGTGCTTCTAATTTCAGCTTGTTGCCTGTATAAAAGACACCTGTCCACAGAAGCAATCAATCAATCAGATTCCAAACTCTCCACCATGGCCAAGACCAAGGAGCTGTCTAAGGATGTCATGGACAAGATTGTAGACCTGCAAGAGGCTTAAATGGGCTACAAGACCAAGCAGCCTAGCAGCTTTGTGAGAAGCTGACAACAGTTTGTGTGATTATTAACAAATGGAAAAAACACAAAAGAACGGTAATTCTCCTTCAGTCTGGGGCTCCATGCAAAATCTCACCTTGTGGAGTTGCAATGATCATGAGAACGGTGAGATATCAGCCCAGAACTACAGGAGAGTATCTTGTCAATGATTTCAAGGAAGCTGAGACCATAGCCACCAAAAAAAACTATTGGTAACACACTACGCCGTGAAGCACTGAAATGTTGCAGCTCCCGCAAGGTCCCCCTGCTCAAGAAAGCACAAGTAAAGGCCCATCTGAAGTTTGCCAATGAACATCGGAATGATTCAGAGGAGAACTGGGTGAAAGTGTTGTGGTCAGATGAGACCAAAATTTAGCTCTTTGGCATCAACTCAACTCGCTGTGTTTGGAGGAGGAGGAATGCTGCCTATGACCCCAAGAACACTATCCCCATCATCAAACATGGAGGTGGAAACATTATGCTTTGGGGGTGTTTTTCTGCTAAGGGGACAGGCCAACTTCACCGCATCAAAGGGATGTTGGATGGGGCCATGTACCATCAAATCTTGGGTGAGAACCTCCTTCCCTCAGCAAGGGCATTGGAAATAGGTCATGGATGGGTATTCCAGCATGACAATGAGCCAAAACACACGGCCAAGGCAACAAAGGAGTGGCTCAAGAATAAGCACATGAAGGTCCTTGAGTGGCCTAGTCAGTTTCCAGACTTTAATCCCATAGAACATCTGTGGAGGGAGCTGAATGTTCGAGTTGCCTAATGTCCGCCTTGAGACGTTAATGACTTGGAGAAGATCTGCAAAGAGGAGTGGGACAAAACCCCTCCTGAGATGTGTCCTAACCTGGTGGCCAACTACAAAAAACATCGGACCTCTGTGATTGACAACAAGGGTTTTGCCACCAAGTCTTGTTTTGCAGAGGGGTTGAATACTTACCTCCCTTATTAAAATGCAAATCAATTTCTTTGTTACTTGGCAAACATACAAAATCAGCAGGGGATCAAATACTTTTTTCCCTCACTGGATATCAATCAAGAATTACAGCATTTGGTCTCTTCAGTTCCCAAATGCTTACAGAGTTTTGTAAAAAGATGAGGTGCTGCAACACAGTGGTAAACAAGCCTCTGTCCCAACCTTTTTGAAACGTGTTGTTGGCATGGGCAACATTTTCACAATTAACATTTCTCTTGTTCAACATTTCATATGTTGTCTTTGTACTATTTTCAATAAATGTAAAGATAAACTATTTGCACATTATTGCATTCAGTTTTTTAATAGCAATTTACGTAGCGTCCTAACTTTTGTGGTGACAGGGTTGTGCACTGGAGCACGTTCCCAGCTCTGAACTCAACACCTCTCTTGTTTTTGTTAATGTTCAGGGAAAATGCATTTTCCTGGCACCACGCTGCCAGTTTGCATACCTCTCTGTAGGCTGGCTTATCGTTGTTGGTTATCAGACCAACATCTGTGGTGTCGTCAGCAATCTTGATTATGGAGTCGGTGTCGTGCAGAGCCGCATGGTTGTTGGTGAGCAGGGAGTAAAGTAGGTGACTGATAACACACCACTGTGGGGCCACAGTTTTAAGAGTGAAATGCATCTGTTGTTGCCAATCCAGTTGCAGCGGTGGTGTGCTGTTATTTAAGCTTGAATACTAATTTAAGCAGCATATTTCAGCATTTGTCACCTAATAATAATAGATTTTGTCTTGGTGGTTTAAAATAAAATATCAATCAAAATGACATTTCAGTGTACCATTCATAATCCAGTAATATGAGATAATTGGTCAAGGGTTTAAACACTTATGCAAGGCACTGTATATGAAAGCCACAACTTGCTGTCAAACATCAGCCAGTCGTCATTTTATCTAAAGCTCCGGAAAAAATTTAAAGACCACTGCACGTTTCTCTTTCCGAAAATGAAGGTTTTGAGTGGGGAACAGACGGCTTAAAATTAAGAGACCACTGCTTCTGTTCCTCACTCAAAATCTTCCATTTCGACTTTTTTGGAAAGGAAAGAAAAAGGTGCAGTGGTCTCTTAATTTTTTCCGGAGCTGTATTTACCCAGCACTGGATTACCAGTAATTGTAATCCCACAATTGTTTAAAGTAGTGCAGCGTAAACCATTTAGCTGACAGGCTCTACTGCTGATGTTCATATCAGTCAGGAACATAATACGTCAACTGTATTATGTAACTAGGTAATCTCGGGGCAACATCCTGAGCATGGGTTCCATAAGATTACCATAGATTTTGCAGGATCGACAAGACAACCTTACATTTTTTTTTCCCTGTAGGCAACATAGAGGCTGCAAAGCTGTGGGAGAGGAATATCAGGGCTTGGCCTACATTGGTAAGCCAAAAAATGCAGATTCAAATGTAGGAGCAGGGTTGTGATACATTCAGATGTAAAGTGCATTGTAAGGAGCCAATTATTACCCCCTTAACAATGGCTCGAATCAATCGTGTTTACTGTATAGATACTAGCTATAGTGGCCAAATCTCTTGCACATCCTATGGTACCCATGTCTCATCTCAGGTTTGACTCCTTGCGTGTCAAATGCTTAACCACCACTGAGTCAACACCCTCCACCAACTCCCACTTTTGCATGCATGCAAACCCATCAGTAAAATGAGTGGGTTTTAAAATTGCAGTGGCTGATTCAAGGTTGTACATGTTTCCCAATCCTGGAGGACATTTAATAAATGGTGAAAAGGCACAGCTATAAAAACACGTGTTTACTGTGGTTATTGGTGAAGGCAGACAGAGAGAGTTTTTTTCAGTCCCAGGTTTAAAATGTGCCAGCTGGACAAAAATTTTTCTTATGTATGTTTCACACTAAGTAAGACGTGCCTAGTAAAACATGAAGCTGGTCGAACATGTTTTCCCTGTTTAAACTCATGAAAAATGCACAGCCATAGAACACTAAGCACAACGTGAAAGTAGTGTGTCACAGTTATTGAATGGAAAGACGGATCCCAGCAGACCAATTTACTGAAGGGGAAACTGTTGAGAAAACCAGAATCCTTAAAAAGGCATGAAGAGCCCCTGTATTGTGCACAGTACGTCCTGCGGCGCAGCGGCACCCAGTTCCTCTGAGAGACGACATGTGATCTAACCTTCACCGCCACAGCTGTGGTGTAATACACCCAACATCAAATCTCCCACTAATCTAGGATGTCAGTTGCAAGACTTTTACTGTAATCATCCGTACCCATAAAACCGTCCTGATGACACTTGACGGAAATGTTATTTGTTACACGCGCCAAATAGCAGCAGTGTTCTGGTTGTGATTTGTGATGTTTGGCCTATGTGCCCGGTTGAATGGAGATGCCTGGGAAAGATGATACACCGATCAACTTATCTTCTCTTTCACTACTATGAAATATTGATCAGACTACGCTGCTGTGTGCCGTGCGTCCGTGCGTGTGTGTGTTTCATGCCTGTCAGGGTATATCTTGTGGCATGGCTCCAGTTCGGCCTTCCGATGGAATTCTACTCAGGGTGAACCTGACACCTGTACTCCACCTTGCATTCGTTCTCTTAATGTCTCTGTCTCCTCTCTTATGTTTTCCCACTCTTTGACTCTTTCTTTCTGTCTTTAGCTTTCTTTCAAGTCAAAAGTAGTCGTCTATAAATAGAGAAAACAGTGCCATTCGGGACACTGCACAATGAAGTCTGTCTTTGTCATGTTCTGTACTGTGAGGGTTGCTGTGGAGTTTGTGTGTCCAGGTTTGTCAATGAATGGAGTGTTTGTTGTCATCTGTACGACGGGCGATTGTTCTGTGTATAGGTGTGTATCTGTATGTACTATATGTAGCACACAGACTTCCTGGGCTGCCCTTGATGGAGGCACAGGTTGTTTTAATGGAATTAATTCTAGACCACCAGTCACATAGCTCTATCCCTTTGAATAGGCATTTAGTCATTTCATTACCCGACGTACTTAATAATTGTAATCCGTTTAGGACACGACTAAATATGTTCCACGTGGACATGTTTAATAGCAATAATGTAGTCTTTTAAATCCTTAAGAGTGGGGCCTTTGTAAACTTTGCTATTTTTTGTTCTATTGGTTAGTTAGTAAAGGTGGAAGGAAAGAGGGTGTGCTAGAATAGCAGTGGGACAGAATTGTATGTTTGTCCCAGAGGCAGCATGTTAGAGCACAAGACCACCCCAGGCCATATAGCATGGTCATTTAACAGTCACTTAACACACAGTATTTTAACTATGTTTGTTCGAGAATCAAACCAGAACTGGTGCTGTGACTATCTCTATGCCCAAGGAATGTATTGTGTTAGTTTCAGAAGTGCAGTAAACATCGAGATAATGATTTTCCCCATTCAGCTGGTTTAACTGGAGTGAGCGAATGAGGAGATGGAATTTTGAAGAGGGAGGTGTTAAACAGTGTTCACATACAGTGCTTTGCAAATGCATTGAAACCAAAGACACATCCCGTTCTCTCAGTTGGTACATTGAAATGGAATTCCGTTTGATATTTTATTTTAAATGACAGATACCCCAAAACATGGATTAATATGCCTCCTGATGACTGCTGCAACCAACAACTGTTTGTTGAGCATGAACTGAAAAAAATAGATGAATGTGCAGGCAGTTTTAAAGAAGAACTGTACACATTTAGGACTGATTGTTATGGTTGGCCTGAGCGACTCTACGTGCCCATGCCCCACTGCACTGTGGGTTCCAATCCTTTTTCAGCAAAAACTCTCTGCCAGTTAATGAGTACAAGTGGCATAAAATATTTAATGAATTAAAATAACTAATTATTGGACTAGTGGACAATAATTAATTATTTAATATTATGATACAAACAGCTTTAAACCTCTGTATAGCTCCTAATTTTTCTTACATCAGAATCTCTACATGTATGGCAGCCATTCCATTCCAGTGTCCGTTAAACTCAAACACAGGCACATCTTATTTTACTTAATGAGGTACTGATTGGGTGATTACCTGATCCAACTCTAATTTCAGGAGGAAAAGTATAAAAAACACTGCTGTGGTCATCACTATCCTCTTGCAATAGGACCAGCTGGATGGCAATAACAGTGCAAGTAGAACCTCAAAGGTAATTTGAATAAAAAATAACTATTCAGCATGACAAAAGAGTTGATACGAAAAGCTTTGAATGAGGAAAATAAGGGTTTAGTTGTGGCTTTACTGGCTGAGGCATATAGTGAGTATCAGGTTGCTTCCTTCCTGAAAATGTCAAAGACAGCAGTTCATAAGAACAAGGTCAAGAAAGATTGGGGGCAGCAAAGCTACAGACTGGCAGAGGGTGAAAACAACTGTCCTGACCAAGATGACCATCAACTCATTCGAATGTCACTCAGCAATTGTAAGATGACATCAAGTGTCCTCCAAAAAGAATAGCAAACAGCAGCTGGG
Organism: Esox niger; assembly: GCA_016801105.1. Lineage (NCBI taxonomy): Eukaryota > Metazoa > Chordata > Actinopteri > Esociformes > Esocidae > Esox > Esox niger. Next base: position 7,763 of record JACXGJ010009823.1, on the reverse strand, counting down.
GTGAAGTGCACAGTGAAGACGGTTCGAAACAGGCTCCTAGGGGCAGGGCTGAAGTCATGCAAAGCTAGAAAAAAGCCCTTCTTCAATGAGAAGCAAAGAAGTCAGGCAGAAGTTTGCAAAAGACCGAAAGGACTGTAGAGGAATGGAGTAAGGTCATCTTCTCTGACAAGTAAAATTGTGTGCTTTGCCCAATATCTGGTCATCTAATGGTCAGACAGAGACCTTGAAGCCTAAAAGCCACAGTGAAATTTGGTGGAGGATTGGTGATGATCTGGGGATGCTTCAGCAAGGCTAGAATAGGGCAGATTTGTCTTTTTGAAGGACGCATGAATCAAGCCAAGTACAAGATTCTCCTGGAAGAACATCTGCTTCCTTCTGCTCTGAATGTTCCGAACTCTGAGGATTGTTTTTTCCAGCAGGACAATTCTCCATGCCACACAGCCAGGTCAATCAAGGTATGGATGGAGGACCACCAGATCAAGACCCTGTCATGGCCAGCTCAATTTCCAGACCTGAACCACAATTCAAACCTCTGGAATTTGATCAAGAGGAAGATGGATGGTCAAAAACCATCAAACAAAGCCAAGCTATTAGAATTTTTGTGCCAGGAGTGGCATAAAGTCACCAAACAGCAATGTGACAGACTGGTTTAGAGCATGCCAAGACGCATGAAAGCTGTGATTAAAAATCAGGGTTATTAATTTCTGGACTCTTACTAAGTTAAAGCATTAATATTTTGTTGTTGAACATTTTTTAATGAATTTCTTTTCTTTGCATTACTTGAGGTGTGAAAACAATGCATCTTCATTTTTTACCAGTTGTTATTTTTTACAAATAAATCCTCTAAATGACAATATTTTTTGTTTGGAATTTGAAAGTAATGTTGTCAGTTGTTTAGAGTTAAACAAAAATGTTCATTTTGCTCCAACACATACCTATAAATAGTAAAACCAAAGAAACTGATAATTTACGTGTGGTCTCTTCCAGAGCTGAATATAGCCACTGCTCAACAAACACGAGAGCCAATTGTTTGTTGAGCTGCCTGAGTACTGGAGTGATATGTGCTTATCATTACAGTACCCAAGAGAAATGACCAGTTGGTGTTTGTAGGTTTGCGTGTGCGCGTTTGTGCATGTGTGTATGTGTGTGGTTGGGAGAATTAGGATTGAAGCTACACATCTGTTCAGGATGTTAGTAGGGTGTTATGACATCTGCCACTGAGGTCAGTGTGCGTGCGTGCACGCCTGTCTTTCTGCCTGTTATTCTGCCCATCTGTCCTGCCAGCCTGGATGCACATGCGCCCCACTCTCAGGCTAGGGTCACTGCTGACCTATATGCTGAGACTAGGGTCACTGCTGCCCTCAAGTGGTGGCATTATAGAAATACAGCTGTGAGAGACAGCCCATACAGGTGTGAAGTGTATTAAAAACCCTAAATAATTATTTTTTCCATGGCTGAAATTGGGAATCATTGTTCATTCTATAGTTAAAAAAAATATATATTATGAAAGTAAGTTAAAATTGTTATAAGTTTAGGCAGATTACATAGCTACTAAGGCTGTTATCTGGCTTCTTGTACTCTAATCCAGTTTGACATTGTCATAATGAATGAGAGGTTTATTTAGATCATGCCCTTCCAGAAGACTCATATTCCAGTGTCTGTGTTCTGATGTGCCAAAGCATTCTGGGTTTGGAATAATTTCAAGTGCTTGAGTGAGAGTACCTGTTTCAATGGAACCAAAGAAAAAATGTTGATAGTTGGTAACCTTGCCCATTTGGCACACAGCAATTCAACAATTTCTAACAGTATTTAAAGCTATGTCGTCTTTGTTTCTCGAACTTGCAACTAATGACCAGTAAGTTCTACTAAATTTGCTTTATGGGAAATGGATGCACAAAAACATTGAATTGAAATGGTCTAATGAGATCTCTTGCTTCATTTATAGGGAACCCAACCGAATGGGGTTGCAAAGCCACCACCTTTCCTTGGGTTAGTAATGCCTGTCAAGTTAATATTTAATTCTCTCTTTGTCGTTCATTCATTCACTCACTCACATACACACATTGTACAGTGTAATATCCTTGTGGAGAACTCTTATTCCCATTGAAATGTTTACTTTTATACCCAGCACCTAACAATCTAACTCTTGAGAACCTAACATTAAGCATATTTTAACCCTCACCTTTGTTGTAACTTTAACCCTAAGGTTAATCCCTAAGCCAGATACAAGCAAAATGTCCCCTCTAGGTCCACTTCCATCTGGTTTGAGTGTCTTTGGGGAAGAGATTTGGTTCCCTCTGGAAAAACATGTGCAGCGCAACATAACAATAACACAGGTCCATTGTGACATTACCAGACCAATATAAACCTCTCTGTCTCCCCAGGGGAGGGAACCCATTCGCCACAGTCAAGCTTCGTCCCACTGTCACCAACGACCGCTCAGGCCCAGTCATCTAAACCTCCAGTGGATTACCAACCTCCTGTCACCTGTAGCCTGAACCCAGGGGCAGACACTACTAATGGACTAGATGACAGGACACGGTGGGCTGCAGTGCTAAGCTTCACATCTTTCAAGTAGCTCCCCTACTACTGATGCCATCAAATGACATTGTCTTATACAGTTGCCCTACTGCTGCAAACACTTAGCCTGAGACGGTGGGAGAATTGATTTAAACAGAACAGATGCAGAAATGTTTTCTTGACTTATTTTTTCAGCAGTGATGGATGCTGACACACTACATGCGTTCTAAAAGGGAGTACTTGAAAAGTTATTGCTATTGTATTTTTTTTTTTGCTTGCACAATCACTCAGATGTTTGCTGCCATAGAACACAAGGTGTGTATTTCATATGGGACATGTACATTACAATTCACGTAGGTCTTTTTGATATTGGTGGTGACTGTCAAATATTACTGTTCAAGGGGAGCGCACACATTGGTTTCCACTGAAAACTCTTTCCAAGATGTGTCCATCAAATGTGATTAAGTGTGTCATTTGTTATCTTGCTATCCAGTTGTTCACCGAAATGTTTGAAGAGTGCTATTGTTACTAGTGGAGCACGTGAGACCAGTCATCTGTGTAATTCAGGTAAATTGGGTCATGTTCATTAGGCATCATACACCAGACGAACTGTTGAGTAAAGTTTCTCATATTGTCCAAAAAATAAACTTGTTTTTATTCCATAACGTGCCTTAATGAGCAGGACCCATTAGTGCTGTGGACATTTGTTTTAAAATGACTTAATTGGAGCTCATAGACTCCCATAGGACATTCAGCCATTTTGCTTTCCTTTTAATGCTTTATGGATTACGTTTCCATGTCTTTAATGTGTACAGTGATTCATTTAATTATTTTACTTTGCCCTTCTTTCCCTGAGCTTGGAACATTGCTGTATGAAAATCAAATAAAGTGTTTTATTTATTCACTGCTTGTCTTGCTATTTAAACACACCTTTTTTGTGATCTATATTGGTATTGATTATTTTCACTGTTATTGTTGGTCATAACACTTTGTATAGGTTTCAGTGTTGTGACTTCCTCTCAGTGGGGACTGGTGTGGGTGGGGTTAAGACTGCGGAGCAGCAGTTGTAGAACAGGAATACTGGAACACAAGAACTTAATATAAAAAGAACATAGACTTACAATAATGTCTGTCCCAATACGTTGTGGCATGGAATAAAGCGAAGCAGCACCTTACGATCTAATCTTGAACCAAACACAAACGATGAACAACAATCAAGGGCATGCTGAAGGAAGTCTGTCCCTGTTTTTGTCTTGTGATGGTTAACTGACGTCCTCGCTGGTGTCTTCAGACGGAGGCTTTGCATTTGTTTTTGTAGGGGACAGGGAGAGAGAACCCAGACAGGTGTCTCTGGGTGTCTTAAGACCCATTACTCATACACTGGATCCTATGTCCCATTCATCATCAGAATGTTTGCTATAACATGACTACAGTGTTATCTGGAATTATTGGGGCTGGTTAGCTTATTTTCTTATCCTAAAAACATGTGACTTTCATTTGTGTGGTACAGTTCCTCTGGAACATTTTCAGACTGGAAGCATAATGAAATGGGGATGCTTGTCAGGGGTGGGGACTGGAGTGTCTGGGCAGATGACAAGATGAAGGGGGAAATACAAAGAGTTCTGAATTCTTAATTACATTCAACATTTCTGGGTTTCTTTTGCTATAAATTGGAAACAAAGTCGTTTTATCAGTTAGAAATATAGTGCTTACAAATATGTGGAGAAAGGGTCATTAACAATGTAGTAATGGAGTAATTGATTATAATATAATATTTTTTGAATATATTATATATATTTAATTTTGTAATAATATAAGAAAATGTGGGCCTCTGTTATAGGCTACCGTTGGTGCTATGCGTGACTGAGTAGTGGCCTTAATAAATCAATCAAGTGCAACTGGATAGAGCCAACTGAATTACACCTAAACTTGGCAGTGTAATGTTACAGATATGATGTCTTTGAAAGATGATTGAATTGAGGAAATGCACCCCATGAGACTGAGGGAAAAGCTATGACTTTGCCTGAATCATTTAAACTCCTAGGGACCATCAAGTCCCTCAAACGGGAGAAGGAAATCACAGGAATCACCAAGAAAGCACACCAATGAATGTACCACATTCAGCAGCTGAAAGAACGAAAAAGCAACCCAATCAATCATGGAGTCCACCCTCAGCTCCTCCATCACCTTCTGCTTTGGGTCTGCCTACTGATAAACTGCAACACATTGTGCAGTCTACAGAAAAGGCTCTATTGAGACACCAAATGGACCCAGGACAAGCTAGCATTCAGGCAAGATCATTTTTGACCCTGTTAACATCAGACAGGCAGAGACAAACCGTTCATTTTAAAGACTAACAAGACTATGTTCACCACATCAAAATTCATTATTATTATCGTGTACTCTTATAATATGGTCACCCCTCAGTCTGGTTCCTCTTTAGGTTTCTTCCTAAGTTAAGGGAGCTTTTCCTAGCCACTCTGCATCAACCCAGTTGTTGTTTGCTCTTTGGGGTTTCAGGCTGGGCGTTTATAAAAGCACAATGTTACAACTGCTACAGTAAAAAGGGCCTCAAAATATATCTGCTGTAAAATAATTTTGATCAACACATACCTTCCTATCTTTCATTTAAAACTTTGCTCATATCCCATTATCTAGATATGAGTCATACAGCACACTGGAGCATTAAATCCGTAAATGTGCACATTTAAAATCATGTCATATATGATATTCCCATTTGCTTATATGTTCAACACTCACATATAGTTCCTTACACAGTATTCATAATACAGAATAACAAGGTACATTGACTTTCAATCATTTGAAATTCAATAATATGAGAGAACTGGTCTGAATACTTTTCAACGCACTCTTATTGTATGTCACCATAGATTGTAGTCTATTCTGCTGAACCATTACAGCAATGTAACATTCTAGGTATGAAAAGGAATAGGGTGAAGTTTTCTGACAACACAGAACTAAATATAAAGTCTTTCTTCATGTTTTGAACTGCATATGAAATCGCATAATCATATATATATATAAATATATATTTTATTTTATTTCATTATGGATCAATTATCAATCCACTGACCATGGAAAAACATGTTTTAGTGTTCTGTCCTTGATCTGGCCATTTCTGGTTAACCTAAAAGCTGCGTCAGTAGTTAAATGAAAGCGTACACTATATGCACAACTGTCTGTGCGTGAAGACCTGTTGACATATTGGTCTCCTCTGGAAGTTCTGTCCTACAGCATTCTCCAGACCATCCTGATGACCATCCTGCTGTTTATTGTTTCTTTTTGTCTTGATGGGGGTATTTCAGAAAGCAGGTTTAGTGAAAACATAAAGGAAGTTGACTCAGAGTTCAAGGAAACTGTGTTTAAGGTTTCAAAAAGGCAGTTCAGCGTGTCTCTGAGTCAGTTACTATGGCAACATACTCCGTGAAGTTAACCTGCTAGCTAGCAGGTTTATCCAACTAACCTGAGTTTGTCCTACTCTTTCATTGAAAAACCTGTCCTTTTCTCGAAGAGCCATTATAAGCACAAATACTCGGCAGAAATATCAGACCAAGCTTGGATGCTTCATCATTTCCTAATCTGAACAATATTCTCAATCCACATATCATTGCTATGATACATGGTGGACATGCTCTCAGTTTGGAAAATTCTGTACATTTATGTACATTTCTGTATAACATTGGTGATGCTGATCATAATGTCCCAGGCAACTGTCTCTGTCGGGCTGTCATAGATGGGACTCTTGCACTGAAACATTTTCTGTACAGCTTGTAGTGTTGCCAAGTCACAGACCCACTAGACTCATCAAAAGGAATTCCTCAGAATGCAGGTATCAGTCTGAGCAGTAATCAGGTTATTTAGTATGAAGCTTTGAGACATTAAGCACAAATCTGTTTACGTTTTAGGGTTTCCAGGGGTGATTAGCTGATGACTATAGATGACCTCACTTGGTCCAGGCACGTGAATTGAAAAAGCAACTATACTTCCTGAGGAGACAGAAGAATTATTACACTCATATTACACTCGTATAATATTTATAATATGCACAACTTCTACCCATATAGTTCATATTTCACACATTGTCTCGGTCAGCAATTTTCTGCAATGCCAGCTCAATTTTTTTTTGCTGCTACTTTTCTCTTGAATATATGCTCATATTCTGCATGTGCATTCATTCATATTCCTAACTCCACTGGGGAGAAGTACAGGGCCCGATACCTTGTTCTCCTGTTGCTGAGGTGAATCATGTTATCTTCGTTCGATTGATGAAGGCTTTTTATCTCCTCATGCACGTGCTTTACTCGGTTACCTTAAGTCAAGACTTGACTGAACAAATTGTTCAACTCTGAGTTTGACAGCTCAGACTCAGTCCACCCAGAGTTGTGGTTTCAACTCAGAGTATGTTAAACCTGCTTTCTGAAATAACCCCGATATGCAGGCAACAATGCACAACAATGCATATTAGTGCAGAGCAGCTGAACCTAAGCAAGACACACATACAAGTGGGCATACACTCATTTCAAATTCACTTTCCTGATCAATTACTGCACTGACCGTATTTTTTACTGGGCAGCTTGTTGAATTGCATGCATACAGAATCTCCAGCCATTATTTTCTAGCCCAGCATCTGGGACAGATGGATCTATATTATGGGTATACATGGGTCTATAGTCAAAAGGGATTATCCTGTCCTGCTGGTCTCAAGGGCTCAAAGCAGCTGCAAGGGCAGTTACACAAGGTACGCACTAATGTAGGCTTTAATCATCTCTGGCACCACATTGGCATTGGTTGTGGTTAGGCCTGGCTGTTGTGTATGCAGGCGTATCCATTGGCTCAGACAACCACTTCACCTGGCATAGGTTTTTAGAACAGAATAATAGCTTGAATGGGGGCTCTTGTTTTATTCATTATATTTATTTCATTTGTATTGTATTTGATGTAACCGAACCTGATCACGTCTCCAGTGGCTCGGTGTTCATATCCAGTGACTGGTTTCAGTAACAGATTATTTTTGGTTTTACAGTTTATCAGATTATGCAGTAGTCATGTTCTTATCTTTGTCAGCAAGGAACTGTTGAACGATAGAACACACCAGAACACACACCCATATCTCCTTTATTTGGTTTAACTGTTTAATGTCAATTCCATTCTGGCCACTAGGTGTCACTGCTCACAGTTAAAGTATGTTTGCTTATGTTTTCTATGTATTGTAGGATAATTTT
>JACXGJ010009822.1:0-23376 GCA_016801105.1 Esox niger | reverse complement strand
CAGATTGGACAACTCCCATGTGCTCTTAGACACAGATTGGACAACTCCCATGTGCTCTTAGACACAGATTGGACACTCCCATGTGCTCTTAGACCCAGAGTGGACACTCCCATGTGCTCTTAGACCCAGATTGGACAACTCCCATGTGCTCTTAGACCCAGAGTGGACACTCCCATGTGCTCTTAGAGTGGACAGGGCCAGGGATCAGCGATGAGTTGATGACAGAAGATCACCACAGATGGTCTGAAAAAAGAGAATATGTGATCAAGGGGGTGATTTGTTGTGAAACCAGACATTACAAGTTGCTGGAATTCCCATGGAAAGAAAGTATCAGTACCTTGTGAAGATAAAGTCAATCACATTGCCTAAGTAATAAGAAAGCAAAGGTCAAAAAATTAAAGGAACGGAAAGATGATGAGTTCGAAGTCACCCAGAAATTGAAATGGTGAGAAATCCTCAGGAAATGTGCCTCTGTCATGGTTTCAACCTCTAGAAGGAAGTCTTCAGTGTCACCTCTTTGATGGAAGATGAAGATGTCAAGCTTCAATGGAAAAGTGATATTCGCTGAATGGAATTCAACAGAGGACTTAGACAGATAAGAGGGAGGGAAGAGACAAAACAATGTACTCCCTCCACAACTTCAGTATGGACCACGGCCTTATACAGTCTAGTATGTCTTCCTTTCTTCCAGTTCCTCTAGATTTTCATTTTCTACATATTGTACATTTTCTTTGACATTACTGGGAGCTATTATCCTCTATGGAATCAACTGCTATTACATGGATGTGAAAAGCCATCCAGACCTAACTCATATTTTGCAGTGAGGTTGCAATCTAAATCAAACCAATGCCCTTCTTTGAAATGGCCCCTTTTATGATGTCAATTTGTTTGTTCTTGTGAATTTATGCCCAATCTATTTTTCCTCGTTGCATTCACCAGCTGATCAGGTGTTGTTCAAATATCATAATATTTCACAGAACATTTCTGTTCCTTACTTTCTGAACAAACAGTAACATAGAGCAGAATGTTAAAGATGCAGAATCTTTAAAACATATTTTTAAAGGATTTTTTTTTGCTAGGTTTGACACAGTAGCTATTATCAATATTTTGCTGTAAGCAGGACATCTCCTAAAATAGGAAAGTTCCTGTTGATGTGCAGTTATTTACGGTATTCATGAGTAACCAGGAAATAATCCATACAATAACAATAACAGCAACTGTTAGCAGTATTTAGCAGTAACCGGGAATTATATGAAATAACAGAAATATATTACATAAGTAACCTGGAACTATCCTCTAAACAATATATCACTGTTTGATATGTCTTGCTATACAATATGAATTGCTATTTTATGCTGTGTCAAGCAAGCCCACTGATTTCACAAAATTACTCTAACTTAAATAGCTGTTATACTATGTAATTGCTGTGAGTTGCTCTGGATAATTCAACATGAATCAAGGACTTGGGGAGATATGCTGAGCTGTTGAGGAACAACTCTTTAAGTTTAAAGCTAAGCTAACTTAAAAGGCCAGGGCAAACACAGTTGTTTATAAGTAACTGGCTTACCTGACACAAAAGAGAACAATGTAATAATTTTTTATTTGCCATTTTAAATGTTTACTATTTTGTGTTTTAATGTGTGCAAAAATAATGCAATGAAAAATGCAAAAGTTAAATGTAAAAATTTAAACTGGGAATATACATTTTTTTTTCAACCAAACAATTGAAGGACGACTTCAAGGCAGAGCTTCCATGTTGTGTTCTGATAAAGTAAATTATATTAAAGAAGAAAAAGAAGGGTTGAACAGTAGGTCACATTGTAGATGGGCGGTCAGTCGGGGTTTAGGGATTATTTCAGCGGGAGCAGTATTTAGCAGAAGTAGTTGCCAGGACGACACACAGGCATTCAAGAGTCAAGTTCAAACAAACTGTTGGCCCAAGCCAAAAAAGAGGGCATTGAAAGGGAAATATTGGAGCCACTTTTGTTGTACTTTAGTACATTAAGTATTATTACAGTATTATTTAAGTACAATTTAAATAGTAGTAAGTATACAATATTATATATTTGAAATACTTCTGTGGAGTAAATTTTAATAGTACTAAAAGTCCATTTCCAATAATTTCTGATAAGTAGGCTTGTACTAAAGTATGAAGCAAGTGGGTCTGTTAACACAATTAAGTATATTTATAAGTAATAAAATAGCAGTTAAATTCAATTTTAATACTGTTTAGTGCACTAAAGTAAAACATAAGTCGTTCCAAAAGAATACTATTTAAGTTGCTTATTTTTGGCTTCGGGAGTCAATAGAGGCCTCCGCCAGCAGCCATAGAAAGGGGTTATGGGTAATTCCAGTTGATGCATTGAAAATAGCACATTAGATGCTGGATGTTCAGACAGGGTGGTGGCGTTACCACACACCGCAACATATGGACAGAACTAATTCTCACTTCTCCCTCGACTTGGTCAGAGGACACATTTCAATTCCCAGCGAGACACAAGGCATGGTGAGAATGGGTGTGTACTGTTTGTTACTCATCACAGGGCAGCATTGTAGAAATACTGAAGAAAGGAACACACTTTAAATTATTAACCGTCAAATCCAGTAGTCTGGTACACAAGAGGAAATACTGCGTGACAACGTTTTATGCTCAACAGTCCCTCATGGCCACTGGTGTATCTACCTTTTGTGTAGGTATATTCATTGCCTGTCATAGCTGTGGACAGGGACCATGTGATGATAAAGGCAAGCTATCAGAGGGTTACTAAATATCCACTTAAGGGAAACAAGTCGCATGTGAACCCAAATTAAATTGCCATACACCTCAAAAAAATGTCACTTTGTTATTTATTTGATGTAACATTTATTTAAATCAAGTTGAGACCAAGTTCTCGTTGAAAGTTAATCTCTGTTATATAGAACGTGTGTGTGTCCTATCTATCTATCTATCTATATAGAGAGCGGTATGTTGGTGTCTGGTGTTATGTGTAAACCTCATCCTAGAGCTCTGTGGTGTAGGGCTAGGAAGACACCCTGGGGTTTATATATACCCGTAGGTGTACCCAATGTCATACACACTAGGTTAGAAGACACCCTGGGGTTTATATATACCCATAGGTGTACCCAATGTTATACACACTAGGTTAGAAGACACCCTGGGGTTTATATATACCTGTAGGTGTACACACTGTCATACACACTAGGTTAAAAGACACCCTGGGGTTTATATATACCCGTAGGTGTACCCAATGTCATACACACTAGGTTAGAAGACACCCTGGGGTTTATATATACCCGTAGGTGTACCCAATGTTATACACACTAGGTTAGAAGAAACCCTGGGGTTTATATATACCTGTAGGTGTACCCAATGTCATACACACTAGGTTAGAAGACACCCTGGGGTTTATATATACCTGTAGGTGTACCCAATGTCATACACACTAGGTTAGAAGACACCCTGGGGTTTATATATACCCGTAGTTGTACCCAATGTTATACACACTAGGTTAGAAGCCAGCGGCTTTGGCCAGTGTTCTGTGTAGCAGTGAGGTCAGTTGTGTGTTTGGGTAGTGTGTGGTAGGCAGGGCTAGAGGTGCAGGGAAGTTCAGGGTCTTTTTTTATTGTTTCTTTGATATGACTGACAGCGGGCATTGCCCTGCTGCCCTATTCATGTATATATGAATAGTATAGCTATTGAAAAAGAAAAAGGTACAGAAACACACGGATCAGTCTCTAATACCAATAAGTCTGGGAACTGTTATTCCAAATACATTTTCAGGTGAGGAAGGATATTTCTTCAGCACAGCCTTGTTTACAAATGACTCCAAGATTGTGGCAAAGCGAGAGAATTCAGTGAATTATCCAGGTCAATAGTATATTCCCTCTCTTAACCCTTGGCAGCACATGGATGGGGTTACATCTGAAATTACTTCAGAAATTAGGGTATGATATATAAAAGCTATATATAATATAATATAATATATATATATATATATATATATATATATATAACCTGTCTGCACACCCCTATAAGAATGCCAGGTGTTTGTGATGTGTAAACAGAGAAAAAGAGTAATTACACACTTTCCATCATTTAAAGTGACTGTGATTAATTATATCCACTGTATTTATATGCAGGTCCAGAGATGAGGGGACTCCGTAACCACCATACCTGGGTCAAGTTTGTCTGCCCCTGAAGAGTTCTATTTTCCTGTGTTGTCTTTCTCGTCTATTACCAACAGGAGGCTCCTGACAGTTATTCTTCTGTCACTTGGGGTAGGGATGAAAGTGTTGGCAATGAAAAGCACTTTAATCAGTAATAAGTCCAGATTCGAACAATATCTGTTGTGGCAGCACCCTCCTTCTATGGAGGTGAGAACACTAGTGAAATCCTGGAGTGCTAGCTCCACTCCTGGTATAGTGGAAATGCAGTCAAGGTCACTTTGACAAAGGTATTTTGTGAGAAAGCTTTTTCCTTAAAATGTCTAAAATGTATCTTAGTGCAAAATGTGAACTTTGGCTCTCTGACATCTTTGATACGAGCCATATGTCAACGGTCGCTAATCTCTAATAGAAAAACACCACTCCCTATATATGTGACCTCCCCCTTTTTCGGATGTGCCAATAGCAATCGGGACCAATCCCTGTTTATTAAATGGGGGTCAGGTGGGCGGCGACTAGGTCGTCTCTGGAAGAAGGATACACCGTTCTGCGTTCCACTGGGTTAGAATACGTTGTCACTCCTAAATTCTAAGCCAATAATTAGTTTTTAATGTGGGACTTTTCACACAGGCGGAGCTTTTAGGCGGCGAACATGTGACATAATGCTCCCCTGTAAAACTCTGAGAATTACGCGGAGTGTCCTTAACAGGTTGGTGTGCGGGAAGCTGCGTCTGGTAAATACTATCCAGAAATACTCTCCGTTCTACAATATCTTACGCCTGAAAAACGGCGTAAGACATTGATGAAGAAGACCTGAGCACTTAGAGATTTCGGGTGAGATTGGGAAACAGGCGGATCATATCTGAACAATTGAAATCATTTTTTCTGTCCCACCGCGCTAATAGCTGGGGCGATAAGTGGGTGTAGCGCCATTATCACGTAATTCATTAAGTGGATGCAAGCTAAAACACGTCTACGACACTATTTAATCGAGGATGTTAAATTGACTAAGGCCAAAACTGGAATCTATCAGGGTGACCGTGGGAGGAGTGAATTGGCTTCGGACTGATGTAGCGTGGGACACTTGTTGACCTGTAGTTTGTATTGGGAAGACGTTATTACTGAAGGCCCCAGCAGGACATAACATTATATCGTTATGTAGCATAAACTATTATGAATGGACTGCTTAAAAACGGGTGCCTGTTAATGTGTCACGTCAACTATATAACATATTTTTATAGAAATGTCCCATAATATAATTAGTGTCATTTTATTTTTGCTTTCTTTCACAGCCATGGAATAAAAAAACTACTAGTCAAATGTAGTCTATTTGATGGTTAAGATATGTGTTTAAAATTGACGATAAAGATTAACTTTTCAATGTTATTGTCTTTCCATTGGGAATTCATGCTACGTTTCTTAATTGTGTTAATAAAAGTGTATTGTCTTTTTTCAAAGAAAATGTCTATTCTGGCGCACATCTAAATGATTTCCACTATGGGCTTTTGGCAACAATCACTTTCAACAGGACTTTGCCTAGTCCCACAAACCCAGTTGAGCCAATTGGTGTTTCTTAATTTGGATGTAATTATTTGCCAAACGAACGGTCACATCCTCTCCCCATACACCAAGTTGAAGTCAAGAATGTCTTGCATTAATTGGTTCCCAAAAGCGATCACCATACAAGTACAGTTGAACAGAACAGCCTTCCGCTCATCTAATTTGTTCATGGTGAAAGACACTGTTAATCGCGGTGACCTGGAGGAAAGCACGACTAATTAACTCGGCAGAACAACAGTGGCATAGTTTCATAGCCAGAGGACTTCTGCTCTACCAAGGGTTGATACGTAAATTGTTTTCCTAATCTATTGTTGTCAATTACTGTGTTTTACTGGTGAGTGCTGTCTACATTAAGTATTATACTACAGTAATATACTACTACTGTTGTCTGCAGAGTGCACATGAATTGCTGCTGGCTGATTAAAACCTGGTTTCAGAGGCAGGGAAATGTGTCATTGGGTTAGTTGTCACACTGAAAGTCAGCAGTTAATACTAAAGCCTCTGTAGGTTTCGTGGCCGTTGTAGAAGTAGAAGCGATCTTGTCAAGCGGATGAGTTGTTCTGAATCGATATTCATGGAAGGAAAGAAACGCTTAACACCACTTTCTCGCCTTTTAACCAAGGTTTTTGTTTCTTCGGATCTCATTTTGGCCTCTTATGTAGTGTTCTAACATTCGTCCTGCCATCACTTTCAGCTGATTACCAGTCATTGGCTTTGACGTCAAGCATGTTGAGAAGCATGTTGAATGTTTAACCTATAAGTATAAAATGGACATCATATTATTTCATCCAAATGTTTGCCCAGCACCAGTAACAAGATGATTACCTGATTGTGTAAACAATTAAAAGGTGATATTTTTGGACAGTGTTACTAGATGTGCCTCCCTCCAGGCCTAGTGACATACATCGTCCTCTGAGCTGAAAATCAAGACTGTCATGTAGGAGTTGCGATATATTCTGCTACCAACCTCTGCCCTTTACCAACTAGGTGTTCAGCAGGTAGTTTGTACTTCCCGCTGTGTAAAGGACATTGAAAAGATGTCTTTCAAATTATTTTACTCAGTGGGTTATTTACAGAGAGCAATACCCCTCAATACCGCCATCCCAAACACACACACACACACACACACACACACACACACACACACTGCATTTGCAGAAATCAAAACACGTCTGTCCTTTATTATTTGGTCTGTTTTGCAGCAATATGAAGGGCTTAGTGTTTGTTGTTGGCATGTCATGAACAAGTTTTTCATGAACAACTCAGCAAAAAAGTCATAGTGGTTGGCAATATAAAATGTTCTATTATTAACAAGCCATCTGCTTCAATCAAGGGAGGAGTTGAATAAGCCTCCGGGGTTCCTGAGCTATCGACTATCATCCCTCATGTTATTTATCTTTGTTCCTAGTGTGTATATATACCAACTTATTTACTATTTCCTTAGCCACCTCCCCCTCAGACGGTACAGTAGCACCTCCCCCTCAGACGATACAGTAGCACCTCCCCCTCAGACGGTACAGTAGCACCTCCCTCTCAGATGGTACAGTAGCACCTCCCTCTCAGATGGTACAGTAGCACCTCCACCTTAGACGGTACAGTTACCAAATATATTCATGCCTATCAGTTTCCAGAATCATTAAATTAATAATTGGGTTCATGAATTGGGTTGTTCCTTCGTGCACATCAGAATCAATAAATATCTCGATCCAACATAGGAATCACTGCAAAACCCCTCATACACTATTTGGTCTTGATACAGCTTTAAGAGTTTGGATCTCTGGGGCCCATGAAATCAATTATTTATATACTGTACATATTGATCAGAATGCACAGTCAGAGACAAGTTGAAACCTTCCACCAGATTTCTGAACAAATGTACTAGGAATCTACCATCTGTCTGTCATTTGCAGTAATGATTAGATTACAAGCTAATACTGATGACTAAAAGTGGTAAATAGCAATGTTACTAGAAATAATCTGGACAAAATTAGGGACACAGGTGAATACTATACAGTTATATTCAGTCTCCACATTTTAAATCGGTGGTGAAATGTATATGTAATGTTAGCATATTCATAGTTGGTTAGCCTTCGGACAGAATCGTTTCTCCGCTGAAATTAATGCAGCCAAACCTGATTATTTAAATCACAATATGGAATTCATGGTTCCCTCGATGACGGCAAGTTGGCCTGGCCCTGAGGCAGGTCCAGACAACTCCTCCTTTGACTCATCTGTCCACAGCACATTCTTCAAATAGTGTTGGTCTTCATCCAGCTGTTGTCTTGCTAACATCGGTTGGGCCTTGATATGCTATTTTGAAAGAAGAGACTTCTTTCTTCCTGACCTCCCATTTAGGCCACGTTTGATTGTAACAAGTGAGGCCTGTAGGTCCCTTGGAATTACTCTGGGGTTCTTGGAGACTTCTATGAGTATGTTTCGGCCGGCTCTTGAGCTGAATTTTGTTGGATGACCGGTCTCATGCAGATTTCCAGAGTTCTTCAATTATCTCCATTTGTAGATCATTCGTGGCATAGTGAAAGGATGTACTTTGAATTGCTTGAAAATAGCTTCGTAACTCCTCCCAGACTCATAGGCAATAATCTTTCTTCAGATGGCCTTGGTAGGTCTTTTGATCTAGGCCTCTGTTACCACACACATATGTTGTTAAGACCAAACCAATAGAAGGAAATTACATTTCTGTTCATTTGAATTACATACAAATGTAATTTGTGATTCGTTACATTGGGTTACTTTTATCTGTTGATGTGGTTGGAATTTAACTCAAATAGCTGTGTCCAAATATGTAAAAAAAGAAATTTCCAGGGCGTGTACTTATTTTTTCACACGACTTTGTAGGTGAATGTACCAAGGTCTTTCTGATCCCTGAAGCGGTGTGGGTGTGGGTGTCCGTTTTCACGCGCCTGTGTCAGGGCTTTGAAAGATATTAAAAAGAATTGAAAGAAAAGATGATGGAGTAAGAGCAGAAAGAAAATACTCCTGAATAGGTGTTCTAGTAAATTAACATAAAACGTAAGATGTTCAGAAGGCAGAAGTGAGCAGATGGACAAGAAAAAAGAAAGCGTCATTAAACTTGATTTTTATTGTAGAATTAACAAGAGCCATAGCCTGCTGTGCAAAAATATGAAAACCATTGACTATACAAATAAATGACTGACAAAAAAAACATACCAGTGTGAAAAAGACCTAGGCTGCAAATATTAACTAGATAAAGACAATGCCAAATTTGTCTGATTTCAATGATCCAGAGATTGAATGTTTGCCCGTTTCTAAGCTTCCCTTTCTGCCCCACGGGTTGGCGCCTCTGAAACACTGGTTGGATGGCGCCAAAATATAATAGTTTTTCAATAAACGGTATGGTCCTTTTAATTTCTTTATTGCAATGAGTGTATTCTCTTGAAAACGGAAGACTCGCGTAAGTGCTCTGACCTTATGACTTTAGCTCAGCAGGCTAACACTTTGGGTCGTGCAGATGACACATGATCAAAACATAAAGACAGATAAAAACGGGGGAAATGCAAAGGAAGAGAACAATCATCAAAAATCAACGGCAATGAATAGTTGACGTGTCTGAGAGGCTTTGTAGGCTCCCTGTTGAAATACTACAAGCCCACAAACCCAATGTCTTCAGCACTCCTCCCCAAATCATCTGGGAACACTTTGGACTTGGGAGACAGTTGAGTGTGTGAATGTGTTTGTCACGAGGAAAAGGGCACAGAGAAAGAGTTCGTTTCTGTGTGAGCTCATAACTGACCAACGTTTCTTTTAAAGTGTGATAATATAAAGTCCCTACAACGCTAGGTTCCAAACAAGCCCCACGTCAACTATTGATGTTTTCCTCACAAACCGAATACATTCTGCATTTTTATAAATAATATTGCTTCATATTAATCTCGATGTATTGTAGTGCTAGTAGAGATGTTCCAAGTCCTGAAGATGGCGCTCTTTGTACGCGTGAGCCTCAACCTGATGCCTGCGCGTGTGTGTGCGGTTTGCTACAGACCGGGGTAACAGCCTAGCCTGCCTCTCCAGCGCTCTTGCCTCCCGTTGCTGTGCGCTGCAGTGCTTCGCTCCGGTCTTTTGCTTTGTAGCCTGTACCAGCGCTTCGCCGCCCCTTCCTTTTCTCCTCTCCCCGCCTTTGCCTGATCCTCTCCTGGTCAACACCCAGCGAATGATCGGTCAAACCCCAGACCCCCTGCAGGGAACTGTGCTGGAGAAGCTAAGGTTTGAGTGAAAGCTTCTAAAATAAGACGTGGATATAAGTGTCGTTGTTGGTGCTACCAGGATCTTATTTCGGTAAGTGCAATGTCATTCTGTACCGCGTTGTAGATTCGCTCCCTCTCATCTCCCCCTTTCCACCCGGTCATAGTGAGGAGCGGAAGATGAGATGCTCTATCTCTGGTACGATGTGAGTCGAGATGTTTTGCATAGTTTTAATGTGTCATTTCGCAGTTGCAGATGTGCACGAATCTATTACGCAGCTGCCGCGGTTATGTTGAGTAGCTCCAATAAGAGACTTATTAACGGTAAGTTGATAATGGGTTTATATCCAGTTGTGTATTTTAATTAGGAACCGGCGTGACGGGGAAAGCCGTTCTGTTCTGACTGGCTCCGAGCTCGCTCACCCAAGGCTGTTATGCGCGTGAGAATTTGGCTGGAGTTTACTACACCAACTGACCCAAATTTAGCTTTCCGTTGGCGGCGCGTAGAGCGAGAGAAGGTAAACAAAAACACTTTATTAGTGGAATACAGGCATACCCTTTGGATATTGGTACACGAATAATGCATTTTAGTTAACCGGTATACCCATCTTAAACAAATCGATGCACCTGCAAAAATAGGCGTGAGAAACAGAAGGGGGGTTGGTGGTTCGTGTGGCGATAAAAGCATGAAATAATGAGAAGTCTCCATCTCGCCGATTCTCACACTCCCTCTTCGTATAATCGATTTCTGTGGATGGCGTTCGGTAGGTTTTTGGTGTGGCTGTTTGGCACAGCCCAGTATTTTGACTTGGGGATGGAGAAGCGAAGATTGCGGGGAGGGGGAAGAAGAGTCTAGGAAATATATTTTCAGTGTATATTTCCAGGAGTAGACATGCTAGGTTGGAGAACATTTGTTTATAACTGATATACTTACTGTATATAGATAGTGATTGTTAGCGTACGATAAGAACGAATATGGCACAATTTAAATCGCTTCCTTGGGGACCTCAGGAGTATCCATTAACCCACAGTCTAGTCACTCTCCCCTCTGTCTCAATCTCTTTCGCTTGTCTTCTCTTTCGCGCACAGACAGTTAATTTCCAAAAGATTCGCCTCGTTGTGCAAGTCCTTAATGGGTGTGAGATGCTTTGTCCTGCCTCGTGTTTGCAGATGAATGCGCCTTGAGAGTGGATATCCTTTGGCGATGAAGGTGTTTTGTGTTGAAGAAGGCTACCCATGGGTTCGTCTATTGGCAACCATTGGCTACTGGCAACCAATCTCATGACAGAATGCTGAAATTGTTCCAGAACGTTTCCTCATAACTTATTATTCTCTTTGAGTGTGTGTGCGCGCACACGCGCGAAATACTAAGAAATGGAGAGGCTCTATTTGAGTGTTGATGATCTTTTCTGTGTCATGTGATCAAGCCTATTCCTTACCACTGCACCTTCGACACTAGCGTTACACCCGGATCAATGACCTTCGACGCTCATTTATGTCCCTGTCGATCAATTAGACACAATTGACTGTTTTTCAATCAGTTCAGTCAGTGCCGGTGTTCATGGTGAGACGTGTGAGTATGCCTAATGATAATGGCCACTACAGTCATCTCCATTTCACCGGCTGTGTTTAGAGAATAAAGAGATACTGTACCTGCCGTGGGTCATTAAACTCACTGCCGGTCCTGCCTCCCACCGTAAACGTAAATTAGCACTGTCTCACGGCCTGTCCTTGTAAGAAGGCTAACTCTTGATGGCCCGCGAGCTGTGTTGTACTGTCGGTCTGCAGGTGTGGCGACTGAGGTTTTACGCCGAGCAACCATGAAAGGCAGGTTAAAAGGGAAAAGGGTAGTTTTATTTAATAACACGTGCCTAGCATGAACTAGAGTAGGAGACACGGAATGTTCCAAGAAATCATTCTAATCACAGAGGAAACGAAACGAGGATAGGTACGATTGCGAGGTTCGGTTACAAGGACAGGGTGGTTTGGATGGCGTTGAGGAGTATTTGGGATTTAGTCAGCTAGCCTATGTCTGAATGCTTCAAGAGGACAGCCTGTCTCTGTTCTTGGCTTCCTGTGTTCATGCTGGAAGTCTGGTATTGATATATATTTAGAATTATTGTCAGAAGATAAAAGGGCTATCCTACATAGCAAGCTAGATCTACTGACTCTTTTACGGTGCCAGCCAGCTTCAGGTGCCTTCTCATTCCAGTTTAAGCGCCGTCTGTACGATGAGGGTAGATTTTGCATGCAAGTCTATCGCTAACTCCAGCTGGCTTGTAAGTGTCTTGTAACGGCAATTATGAGTGTGCATACAAACACACACGACACACCAATCATTTGATATTAAGCTGATCATAACAGTATGACGACTATGGACGTATTCATGTTAACACCTTACCCTGTTTATCTTAATTGACACAGGGTAAAAATCGAAGTAAACATACGCTGATTAAAACATCTGGGGACGTATTCACAAAACATTTAATCTCACCACTAGGAGGACTCCTAAACAGCACTAAAAGTTCCTAGCTAAGAGTTTCCTCTTAAAACCTATTTACAAAGCTTATAAAACCAATATCTACTAAGGAATGGGGTTGACCCTGTTGTTATGGCTGATTACTTACTATGCCCACAGTGATTGGCTGATAGGGGAGCGGACTCTGTCTGGGAACACAGCAATACTGTAGAAGGATGTGTCATGTTGCCATTTTGAAATAAAGATATTCAAATTAAAATGTATATCAGTGTCACTGATGAAACATTAAAACCAAGAATAATATTCTGACTAGTCAAGATTTGTTCAGCTAATTGTCAGCCATGTCTGCCAGCTCGTAAAGGAATGCCTGTTCATCTTTTGATGCTGCAATAGCTGTTTTGTGTCCCATCTATAGCACCTACTACACGGGGTGGTCCAGCTATGGCCGTAAAGTCGGCTTTGTTTCTTTGTAGTTGGCGAACATCTTGAGGAAACCGAATGGTTTGTCGCAGGATATGGGGTCTGGGGGGCATTTATTGTTTGATGTAATATTCTACTGACATGACTGAGATATACGCAGCACACCCTGCGCTGCATAGCTGCCTTTTCCCTGTGGCCAAGTAGCGTACAGTTGTTACAACCTTGATCTTGATGTTATTAGGTTGTTTCTGTTTGTTGATTAAGTGACTGCATCCCCGATTAGCTCTACTATGATCATAATACCCTCGCGATTTAGGCGATACCTCGTTCAAAGGACAGTGTCATGAGATGTTTCTAAAACGTCGAACTGATTACGAGGCGGATTGCCGGCAGCAGCCCTTTGAGGACTGTTTGTGATTTGGTCATAGTGGCTTGGGAGTCCTCTTGACTGCTAGTAACCTTTTACAGGTTTAGGAGAGGTTTTTAATGCTACAACGCTTTGTGAAATACTCTCAGACCAATAATGTAGGAGTCCTAAAGTTAGGCCTGACAAGCCCATTTTATTTTAAGAGTTACTACTATATCAGCAAGTTAGGAGCTCCTTTTAGCTCCTAAGATGTTTTGTGAATACTGCCCCTGCTATCTTTTGACATATTAGCACATAAGACCCCCTTAGTCAGTGCTCTAGCTGTACATTTGATTTTTGCATGTGCTGGAACGTGCAGTAATCTTCACCGTGTAACTGGCGTGTGTTGAATCTTCTACAGCCTATATCGGCGGTGTATATAAACCTTTGTTTTCTGTACTCAGAATCCAGAAGTCTATTTAAAAATAACATGGTCAATGTGGTGGACGATTTTCATTGTAAAACTTTAGCGTTAATCACAGTTTTATCTGGCAGGCTGTTTTCTGATGTGTTCATGTTTAACAGGATTAATGGAGAATGCATTCTTCTTGCAAAGTGCTTAACTGCACTATGACATTAATCTCTCCACGATAATCAGATTATTGTATACATGCAAAAGTACCCACTGGGCCAATGCAAAGGTACCCACTGGGCCAATGCTGTGATGTCAAACTCTGTCTGTGTCTGCTCTTATTAACCGAAGACACAGTAAAATGCGGGTGAAACATTACCAAATTACATGCAAGGCATGGAGGATGGTCTGGTGACTGGGCTGTCTTGAAGTGTGGGTACAGAGGGTCTAGTTGGCGGTGGCTTGGTATGTTTCGGTAATTGAAATGGATTCCCCTCAAGACTATTACCTGGCGTTGGCACTGTTGACCCAAACGGGAAAGAAGGGCCTTGGTCAGGGAGGTGACCAACAACCCAGCAGCCACTGTGACAGAGTTTGCAAGGTTCTCCGTAGAGATGGGAGCACCTACCAGATGGGCATCCATCTCTGTAGCTCTCCATCAATCAGACATTCATGGTAGAGTGGCTAGATGGATGCCACTCCTGAGATAAAGACCTGCTGCCTGAAGGACTGGGATGAGAGCGTGAGGAAAAATATTTGCCGGTCTGATGAGACCAAACTCGAACAATTAGACCTGAATACCAAGTGCTATGTTTGGCAATAACAAAGTAACATTCATCACCTGGCAAATACGATACCTACAGTGTTGCATGGTGGTGGGAGCATCATGCAGTGGGGATGCTTCTCATCAGCAGCAACTGGGAGACTGGTCAGGATTGAGGGATGAATGTAGCAAAATACAGAGAGGTCCTTGAAGAAATCCTGATCTAAAGTGCACCAATACCTCAGAATGGGGCGAATAATCTAATCTTTGCATGACAACAACTTTATGCATAAGAAAACAGCGAAGACAAAGCTGGAGTGGCTTTGGCACAACTCTCTGAATGACCTTAAGTGGTCTGGACCTAAACCCAATTAATTTGCTGTGGGTAGACCTGAGGATCTCAGTAAACCATATTGGACAAGTGTAGGTAGTCTGATGGTAGATCTTACCTCTGGCCATGTCGATGACCACGACAGAGCTGAACAACAACTGGCTGCTTTCCAGACCTTTTGTCTACAACCCACCCTCAGTTCTCAAGGAAAGCAAGCGCAACTGGATTTCAAAGTAGTTAATTATCGGGGAAGTGGGATCTGTTGCCATTTTACGCATTCGGTTTTTAGAGGAGCTGAGTACCGTAGCTACACAGGCATCAGCAGACAACCGTCACTTTCCTGCTTGAGTCCTGGCCGCAGGGACTGTGAAAGGCAGAATCAGCTCAGAATACCAATATTTGGGCAAAACATTGCAAATAGATTCTCCTTGTAAACGCAGCCTATCTGAACCCTAATGAACCATTGCAGGCCCTGGCCTATTGAAAGGGGTCCTTTCTGAAGGGAGTGAGATCCAGGTAGACAGAGAAGCAGAGCGACTTGGCGTGCGATTGAATGTGAGAAATGGCGAGAGAGAAATCACAACGTCATGTGTGGTGCTCTGATTCTCATCAGTTATTCCAACGGTGGCGTTTTGACTTGGGCATTAGCATACAGACGGCGACTCTGTGAAAGGTCCGTGGTGGCGTCGTGGTGTGAACCGTGTTTGTGCCAGCCTGACTGCCCGTCGTGCTCCCCGACACGGCGGATTGGTAATTGGTTGGGCTAACCAGGTCTCCCAAGGCTAATTGAGCATCAAAGAGAAACGGGGCCTGTTGTTGAGCTTCTACGATCATTGCGATTTTCCCGGGCGTGAATAATCCATCTCAGAGTTACGCATCATGAGGCTGTGCGGATGTGAGAGGGATGTGTGTTTGTGTGTCGGTGTCGCTCTGTCTGAAAGTCTGTGTGTGCGTGTGTGCGTGTAACTGTGTGTGTGTGTGTGTGCGTGTAACTGATAACTGTGTGCAATATTGCGTTTGCGTGTGAGGTGGGGAGAGAGAGCTGTGACACTGGCAGTCGTCTCATGTCTGTCACACATTTGTACCTTTGCCAGTCGGCGGTGGATGTTTTTTCCTGCCTCTGCAGTAAATGACATGGTGAGTGTTGTATTATCCAGGGGCTGCCCCATGTGGAAACGCACCACATTGATGTATTGTAAGTAGCTGCCCTCCAAACACAAACTCGCTTGCGTGTGCAGCCGGGCAGAGGAAATATTCACATGCGTGTAGCTCGTAGAATGGAGCGTGTTTCAGTAAAGCCACCTGTACTTCTGTAAACCGACACACACGGGCACACACACGCCCGACTCCTGGGAGCTGAAGGCTTCGTGGAGGAGACTGGTTCCACTGGAGAACATAAAAAACCTCATTAAACATGTTCCGTCAGTGGAGCGTTGTCGCGCGCGCGTTCACGCCTGAGAAGCGTAGCTGCGGTGTTATCCGTTTGACTGGTCAAGTGGGAAAATGTCGTGTGCGAAACGATGTTGAAAGCACCTGTCTTGCTTTTTCATGTGCATATGAGTGTGGGTCAATGCGACACCTACGATTTGCACCTGGAGATCTGCGCCTTTCATTTCCTCTCAAGTTTGTGAAGCGTTTGTTCTCCATTGAAACCTGGTGGTGGTATAGACAGATGTGTGAGGGTTGAGCCGACGTAATGGCTTGAGTGACATCCGCTATCAGGCCCTGACCATCAGGTGTTTAATCTGTTATCAGTGGCACTCAGGCTATTATCCTCCTATTATCTTCGCCTGGAGTCGCTGACATCATCATTCAGTCTGCAGTCCTTTCATGGGTTCCGTAGAATCCTCATCCTCTCCTTTTCTAAGTATGCATTTAGATATTTTACTTACACAATACTATTTGGAGAATTTTGTACGGTATTGGAAAATATGAATACACAGAAAATTACTATATAAAATACAAATATGTACATACTAGTTTGAATGTCTGCCCCTGGCCTCTTCTGTCAAGCTGAAGTTACTTGCCAAAATTGAGAATATACCAACCCACTCTCTTTGGACACGGTGATCATTGTATACCAAATGTATGCAGAAAAAAAAAATTCCGGAGATGAACCTAAAATAGAGTACAAGAGATCATACTGAAGGTTTAGCACTGACTCCTTTGATTGGAAATAATTTGTCGGTTAGACGTTTTTGTATGCGCCGTGTTTGAAGCCGTCATGAAATCGGCTGTTTGCTTTTACTGATAGGCATGCGTGGATCATGGAACGTAACGGAACGTAACGTTAGAAATCCCCATGGAAAGATGAAGATTTTAAAACTGTACTGTCTGAGAGGGATGTCGCAAAGGGAACAGCAAAGATAGCGGAGTTGGCTCGTTCATAACGGAATCATTTGATATTGCCAACCACTTAAATTAAATTTTATTGTTGACAAGATTATCAAAGTTAGGCACACTGACAACCAGTGCTCAGCCTTAATATTCATGCAAAACAGACTGAATAATAGAAGAGAAGCCATTGTATTTGTGATTTCAGCGAGGTTGGCCTAGACCGGCTACACTGGAGATGGGGCCATCCAACTGGAAGGGTAACATGGGGCAAAATGCCCCCCCCCAGGTCAATGTCTATTTACTGAAACAAAAAAGTAAAGTTAAGTGATTTTTTTTGTTGTATGATGAAGATTGCTACGCTTAGGGTAAGGGATTACAGAGTAAAATAAATGGCTACAATTTACAGATTAATTTGTATTTAATAAAATATTTTTTTTAGGTTAAACTTATCCCAATAGAAGGTAATGCCTATGGGTTTTTAAGAAATGGCCCTGTTTTTACCACATTTACATTTTTGCCACACGCCATTTCATACAGTTAAACTAAACTAATTTTGACCACGGACCTTCAACACTGCAAGGTGAATGGCACTCAACATGTTCACTGCTGACACAACTGACTTATGATTGGCTGAAAGAAACGGATGGTAACAGGATTGTGAGAGCTGCCTTGTAAGACTTCAATTAGGCTTTTGATTTAAGTCATAATCTATTACTGTCTTGGGTTGACAGTTATCTACCCACTAGAACATACAAAGTTCTCGATCAATTGATCATTCCTTGCCACACGCTATGGAGAAACACCTTCATGTTTGAAAAAACCTGACTAAGAAACTCAGTCATGCATTTCAAGGCCAATAAGGGCTGAAGTTGGCCTGGAAGCCCCGCCTACATGGTGATAAAACCCTGGCTCGAACATAACCAGGTTGATCCCCTGCTTTTCGCCGCAGTCAACATGAGGTATCTCAAATCCATTAAAAAAATGAAATCAGCTCTCATGTGGGAATTCATCTTGAGTATATAATGCCTTTGGAATGTATTCAGACCCATTCAGTTTCGTCACGTTTTGTGAGGTAACGACTTCATTTATAGTTGATTATATATCCATTAATCCCACACTGGGCCTATGACCTCTAACTTCTCCCAGAGCCAGGCTGCCCAACGCTGTTCCTGGATTTCTACCATCCTTTAGTTCTCTCACTGGACAATCTGTCACGAGTTCACCAGGGTTACCAGGGTAGCTGGATTTATTGGATACCTCTGATCTAGATGGTCAAAAGACCAATTTCTTCCCAAAACAAATCCTCCCATTCAGTAACACGGTTTCCTGAACCACTGCAGTTGAGCCTCTCTCTCCTTCGGGCACTGGACCTCTGGATTCCACAAACCTCTGGAAGTCTGTTGAAGGAACGCAACGTTGTTTGTCTGCGAGAAATTGCTAGGTGTTGTGTTTTGTTGACGGCAGTGGAAAACCCCTGTGTCTGACGCCACTCCAGAGTCTACTCTAAGTGCTCAATTGGGTTGAGATCTAATGATAGAGACAGCCTGTGTAAATGCAGGCTCTTGGAAAAAAAGAAGATCAATACAAATGACCCTAGGCCAACAAGGAGGAAATTATAGGCTAGTCTAAAGAAACTTTCCAGTCCCATCGACTTGCCCGATGATAAAGATATTGGACAAAGGTGAAGCGTGGCCCCTGAGTTTGTGCAAAAGCTTTATCTCTGAAGATAATTGAAATAGCGTTGTTCACCCAGTATTGCTTGAATATTTTGGGTACCTGATCACACACACGGTACATCCAGGATGTCTACACATTTGGTAACCAAGCCTATGATCTCTGTAGGTCTGGCGTTTGAGTGAAGATTTTTCATATTGTCTTGTGTGTTACCTTGTTGTGTGACGTTTTCATTAGATTTTAATTAACTTGTAACCAACACTGGATTGGTTAAGGTTAGCGTAAGGTTTAGGATTAGTAGATAGGCAGTTCAGATGTTACTGACGGCCAGTAGATATTCTGTAAAGCATCCACAGAAACACTTTTGAGACTCCCAAATAAATTGTTACCCCTTTGGCCTCAGGCCTGCCATAATTTAACCTGTTGCTTTTGTTCTGCCACAGCAACTTATCAATGATCTTGCCTGTATGTCAGTATACAAGAGTATCAGTTACCTGTATGTCTGCATAAAAGAGTATCAGTTACCTGTATGTCAGTATAAAAGAGTGTCAGTTACCTGTATGTCTGTATAAAAGAGTATCAGTTACCTGTATGTCTGTATAAAAGAGTATCAGTTATCTGTATGTCAGTATAAAATAGTATATTTACAACCTTGTTTCCATAAAAGCTGGGATGCTGTGTGAAATAGAAATAGAAACAGAATGCAATGATGTGAACATAATGTCAATCCTATATTCAATAGAAAATAGTACAGACAAAATACGAAATGTTGAAACAACTGAAAATGTTTGTTTCTTAAAAAATATATGCCCACATTGAATTTGATGCCAGCAACACGTTTAAAAAAAGGTGGGACAGAGGCGACGAAAGACAAGGAAAAGTTGTGTAATGATAAAAAAAACTAAACCTGGTAGAGCATCACACAACTAATTAGGTCAACTGGCAACAGGTCAGTAACATGATTGTGTATAAAAGGATCGGAGAGCCTAGGTCTGTCAGAAGTAAATATGGGGAGGGGGTCTGTCAGAAGTAAATATGGGGAGGGGGTCTGTCAGAAGTAAAGATGGGGAGGGGGTCTGTCAGAAGTAAAGATGGGGAGGGGGTCTGTCAGAAGTAAATATGGGGAGGGGGTCTGTCAGAAGTAAATATGGGGAGGGGGTCTGTCAGAAGTAAAGATGGGGAGGGGGTCTGTCAGAAATTAAAATTGGGAGGGGTTCACCACTCGGTAAAAGTCCATGCAAGCAAATAGTGCCAGAATTTAAGAATAATTTTTAGGGATGGCCTTGCTTTTTTCAGCAAGACAATGCCTAACCACATTCTGCATGTATCACAACAGCATGGCTCTGTAGTAAAAGCGTCTGGGTGCTAAACTGGCCTGCCTGCAGTCCAGACCCGTCCCCTATTAAAAACATTTGCCGCTTTATGAAACTAAAAATAAGACAGAGGAGACCCTGAACGGTTCAGCAGCTGAAATCCTATCTCAAGCAGGAATGGGAAAACATTTTACTTTAACAACTACACAAATGGGTCTCCTCAGTTCCCAAATGCTAACAGAGTTCTGTTAAAATCTGAGGTCCAACACCGTGGTAAACAGGCCCCCCGTCCCAACTTATTTGATACATGTTGGTGGCATTCAATTCAAAATTCGCATGTATTTTCACCAAAAGAATAACATTTCTCAGATTCAACATTTGATATGTTGTCCTTGTATTATTCACAATAAAATGTAGGAATTAATGATTTGCCCGTCATTGCAGTCTATTTGCATTTTATGCAGCGTCTCAACATGTTTTGGAAACAGGGCTGTGGTATAGTAGTAACAGTTAGGACTCCAGCAGCGTCCTCACGATGTGATGTGGAGTATAGTGTTGGTATGTGACACATTTCCAACATCTCCTCTGAGACGACTCATTGGCTCACCCCAGCTGATATCTAAGCATCCATTATAAATGATTGTTTGCATATATTGTGTACCTATTGTACAATTGTGCTACAGAACGGAGGTCATCAATGAGCCAGAAGCAGGGGTATTATGATCTGAGGGCAGATGGGACATGTAGGCACGACGGCGGGATCAACAGCTCTACTCTGACCATCAGCACCATGCGTTCTTTAGTGACCACAAAGAGTCAAGGCATCTGTGAATGTGGCACAAAATCATTCGCTGGGGACTTCATCTTTAGACTGGAGTGAAGAGCGCCCCCTACTGGCCCTCCAACTCAACTTCTACCAGCCTCTGTGTGCCTCCTGTCCAGGAACCGACCAGGACCTCACTTGGCTCCATGGGCTGGCCAGCTGTGGGTTGCAGAGTGCCAGCCTGCTCTACAGCCATACCAAATAGCCAGTGGTAGTGCAGTATAATGGCCTTGGGGCTGTGCTGCGTACCTGCACAATATACTGTAATGCTCAGAGCTTGCAAGAGAACACACACACACACACACACACACACACACACTGAGGGTCGTAAAGTTTGACCTTCCACTGCTTGGAGATATTTTTAAGATCCATGTCCTGAAACGGAAGCAAACTGATGGGTTATCCATGTTAACCTAACCTACGGTGAGTTGGATACCAGTCAGTAATACCCAGCCACCTTTCACAGCGTTGCATCAGAATGTTCCGGAGCAGGAATACATGGCACGGCGGTAATGGGCTTTGTAGTGTACCGAGTTGTACTTCATACGTGTGAGGACTTACTGGAGCTTCACCGTGTCGGTTCTGACTTGCAATTCTCTGCCGGGGCGGCAGACAGCGTAGCCACTAGAGTATCTGACTGGTAACCAAAATGGTTGCCAGATTGAAACCCTGAGCCGGAATGGTGAAAAAGAAATGTTTTTAGTCCTCAGGACAAATATCCGATTTCCTCTGACTGGGTGAACCTACAGCCTTGCCTTACAATTCAACTGAGATCGGATGCTAAGACTAACTGGCTGGACTGAGCCTGAACACATCCACGCTATTGGTTCCATTTGAACATCCTGTCCATATCCACTAACATTAACCCTAAACCTAACTCTGCCTTCTAACCCTGAACTCTGCATCCTAACCCTGAACCTAAACCCTAAACATAACTCTGCCTACTAACACAGAACCTTAACCCTAAATCTAACTCTGCCTTCTAACACAGAACCGTAACCCTAAACCTAACTCTGCCTCCTAACACAGAACCGTAACCCTAAACCTAACTGGTATAGAAAACACACAAACAGACAGGCCTTCTGAGTTTCACAGTCAGACATTTACAGTAAGCCTTTTGTTCCCATTCGAATTCCTAGTTTCTTAAAGTGATAACCCCTAACCCTCACTCCAAGAACCTGACCTTAACCCAAACTTAACCATAACCTCCATTTGTAACCTGAATTAAGTAACTATTAAACCTTTTACAAAATGTTTCTCAAATTCAAACTTTCGGGTGTCCAATTTTGCTTTTATGGCACATGAGCTATCAGGAGTAGCTGGAGAGCAGAGAAACAAGATAGCCATGTCCAACATCCGTCAACACCTTCCAAAGATATTTTCTAAATTAGGGCATTTTAGATGTCACTATTCCTTTTTCCTAACATGTAAAGGGGTAGTCCACACAAAACCACACCCAACTTCCTCCCAACAGATAATTGACCAACCATGTTCGGTTGTCATGCTGCGACAGCCTGTTGCTAAGCCAGTTCCAGTGTTATCCACAATGCACCGGGCAGCTCATTCATAAAGTATTGGTAACAAACCCAAAGCTTGTTATTGGATTCTGGCAGAGTTGCACATCTCTGTGTAGAATATCCCTGTCCAAATGCTAGCTGGTAGAAAGTATTTTAAGCTGACGGCATGGTGTGTACTTTGAAGAAAGTTTACTTAAATACTGAATATACCACTCTGCTTGTGGGAATATTTGACCACATCATATATAAGAAGACCTACACACAGACACACACACACACACACAATCTGTATTGGATGGTTCAAGGGTCAGAAGAACGCCCAGAGCCTGGTGGGCCATAGCCATCCCAAAACCATGGCAACGATAAGCAGGCCCGGTCACCATGGTTACCATAAAGGCATGGAGATCACTGGGTCTTAGCACATAGAACCCCGCAAATGTTGTTCGCGGTTTGAAAGGTCGAAGATCAGCATGTTGGCTTCACCAGTCTCATTACGTGTACATGACGTGTGTGTGTGTGTGTCAATAAGTAATTATCTGAAATGTTCTTATGATTACTTCTTTGGCTGTCTACTGCGTACCTGTGAATCTGTGAGAGAGTTAATTACAGTGTTAATTCCCGTTCACTCAGCATGTATTGGTTTTAAACAATCACAGTCTGGCATATCTGCCTTGTATTTAAAGTGATACTCTCTTCACTAATTCTTTCTGACTTTCATAAAATCCTTCTGTTTTTCCTCAGCAATGTTTAGAAATCTAATCTTCAGCTACATTGTTGGAGAATAAGTACATTGCTCCAATTCTCATTAACACACACACACACACACACAAACTCAGGCATACACACACACACACGCACATGGCAGAAAAAGGGCAGGAGGTTAACTATTCCCTGAGGACTCCGTGGGGAGGAGGGGGGAGAGAAGAGGGGGAGAAGAGGTGGAGAGAGAGCGAGCATGGAGAGCAGCTGATTAGGTTCCAAGGAAAGGGAGACGTTAAAACGAGTGACGTGGGGTTT
>JACXGJ010009821.1:0-23427 GCA_016801105.1 Esox niger | reverse complement strand
TCCCATTGGAGGGAGGGCGTCCCATTGGAGGGAGGGCGTCCCATTGGAGGGAGGGCGTCCGATTGGAGGGAGAGCGTCCCATTGGAGATGAGAGCCCATCTGGCAAGACAGCAAGGTTGGACAGTAGCAGGCCTTTCTGGTCACCTTCACACCCCTGGGCCAGACTGCACTTAATCACAGACCAGGCTGCTGAGTCTTTAGTAGACACTTCAAGATTTGCATAGAGGCATGGTCTCTAACCTTTCATTAGATCAGTAGTGGGGCTCTATGGCAGAAAGCCCTATAACCATTCCAAAATATTTTGGACCTACATTTAAGTCATAATGATTTAAAATAAATAGCATGCTTAAAATATATAGCACAACCCTGTTTCCAAAAAAGTTGGGATGCTGTGTAGAATGTAAAGAAAAACAAAATGCAATGACGTGCAAATCATTCAAACCCTATATTCAATGTTGCCGTTTCTTGAAAAATATATGCCCACTTCAAATTTGATGCCAGCAAACATTTTAAGAAGGTTGGCATTGGGACATATTTAGATGCTAACTGCATTTCTGGGTACTGTACTTGTACTTGTTCAAAAGACACATTTGAATCTAATCTCATGTTTATTAATGTGCTGCATCCCATCTTCTTTGAACACTCTGCAAGCATCTGGGAACTGATTGGATTAGATTCAACTTTCCCATTGAACAGTACAAGTACAGTACCCAGAAATGCAGTTACCATCTAACTAGAAGTGCAGATAGAAGAAGGCAGAAAATGTACATATTTAATGATTTAAGTATTAAGTATAATGTGTGTTATACGTGGGATGTATAGATGTGTAAAAGTGGGATGTATAGATGTGCAATGAAGACAAATGCAAGTACAAATGGCAATACTAATTGTGCAATGAAGGCAAATTGAAAGTTGCATGTGCAACTGAAATGCAGGGATAGCAGCAATGAGGTAGACATACATGTAGCAACTGAAAACATCCTTACCAGACTTTGTAAAGCAGTGTCAGAGTCCAGTAGTACAAGGATTTTTCAAACACAAAGCATTTTATTTATTTCTGCAAAACACAGGTTTCAAAATATTGGCAAGACAACATTAGCTAGTCAACACATGGAAACATTGGCCTTGGAACAAATTGACACAATTAAAAACAGTTGCATCACAGATATAAACTAGACTAGGCTGGGATTCCCAGCCCCATAATACCTGTGAGGTCATGTGCTTCTAGGGTTGGTACAATCGTTTCCAAGGCCAGAGTGGGTTCACCTGCATCAACCCTGCCATGCAGTTCTGTTTGGTCTTTAAGAAATCTGGCATTTGAAATTGCCTTTAAAACTGGAAAGTAGCTTACAAAATATCAGGGGGAAAAGGTGTATGGCTCCTGCTATGCTTCTAACTATACAGACCATTTTAAAATCATACAGGCCACGTTAAAATCACTCACTTCAGTGAGTTGGAAGATATTATCAATGAGATGTCAAGGATTAAGTTGACAGAGATGACCATATTGAAGACTAGTGTGTTTAATACCATCCACAATGAACCATAGTGGGATAGTATAAGACATATAATCTCCTTTTTATGATCTCAAATCTGTAAAATACCTCTAGTTAGAGCACTGTATTTATCAGGCTCAGCTGGTGAAGTGGTTAAATTATTTCTGTGGCAGTGGAATCTGTCAGTAATCATCTGAGGGGTGGTCTTTGCCCTGAGAGGCAAAGACCAGAGCAGAGCTGTTCTAAGAGTTAGTCCATTTTGACAGCAACACCCTCGTCATCACATATTACAACACATGTATCCTTTCCATTAATATGCATTATTTATCCTCACTTCATCTGTTCACAAATGTCTTGATTAAAATAAGACCCAAATGCATATTAATAGTCTATGCTTGTGAAGATCAGGACAAAATCTGCATGAAACCAGTAGTAACAGGGTAGTAACATGGCCAGAGATTCAATTACTAAAGGGAATGACAAACACATGAATCAAACAATATTACAGTTAATCAAGATTAACTCTTCACTAATAATAAAGCACGATCAATCATAACACAACTAGTCTACTCTTGATTCTGGGGTAAGAGGAAAGGATGAATTTAAGTGCTGATCAGAACCTTATTCACACAAACACACTGAAGAGCGGGAACTCTGATTGGTCGGGCTGAAGGAGGTCAACTAGGAAGCAGACCGTTCCAGACAGCCCCTCAAACAGACTGTAAACATTGGCGATTGCACAGGAGCCCACTTTAAATTCCTCTGTAAACAGGAACTCGGCAAACCTGTCAAGAAACCAGAAGACCCAGGTGAGAATGTGACAGGAAGGGTGTTCATCCAATTAAGGGTAACTATATCCTCATAGTGTTAGTATAATCCCAGCACTCTTACCCGCCACAAATACACTGAAGTCATTATGTATGTCTGCTGAAAGCACATAACTGCAAGGAAACCCGCAAAATAATATTGCTGAAATAAAATCAAACTGTAATTGTTACATGCGCAGAACACAACAGGTGTAGACCTTAACATGAAATGCTTACAAGCCCTATCCCATCAACGCCAAAAACTGAAACCAAGAAAAGCTGTTTGCAGATCACTGTGGATAAAGCAGAGGAAAACCCCAGATGGAGAGGAAGATGAAGTAGAACAAGCCAAACTGAACTACAACACCTCTGACAACTGAATCCAGGTTAGAGTTAAAAACTAAAAATATTTGTGGAAGCCAGACAAGCAGTTAGGTGAACCCTGAACTACATTATTCTCTGATCACAGGTGAGATATGGGGGGATGAACATGAGAGAAGTTGGGTTGATACATGTAGAAGGGTGACAAACAGTCAGAAAACAGCTGTGTTTTGAGTTCTGTTAAGTATCCTTGCCTCTGGGCACGGTAGATGTACTTGGAGTTCCCTGTGAGGCGGTACAGCAGCAGAAAAACATAGGCGCTGCCAGACACACCATGACAAATCCCTGGACCTTTCTTCAGCAAACCCTTCTGCCACACCAGCTCCCCACTGCGGATGCAGGTGTCCAAGTACTGGGGCTTCTTATTGATCAGGTATGCTTTGGCAAAGAGGTAGGCCACACCTGGCAGTGGAATGAACATTGGTAGGTTCTATGATTTCAATCAGAACATCAATCAACTAAGTGCCATGTTGAAAGTGTTGTCAAAGGCCAATGTGGACATGGTTCTGATGTGGAAAGGGATGTGGTACCGATGGGTCAATGGGCGTGGTACCGATGGGTCAATGGGCGTGGTACCGATGGGTCAAAGGGCGTGGTACCGATGGGTCAATGGGCGTGGTACCGATGGGTCAATGGGCGTGGTACCGATGGGTCAAAGGGCGTGGTACCGATGGGTGACTGGGCGTGGTACCGATGGGTGAATGGGTGTCAGGGTACCTGGGGCTCCATGGCACCAGTGTACTAGTTCATTCTCCCTCTCTATCACAGATCCCAGCTCAGCCGGCCAGTTGCAGTTCTGTTCCTGGTTCATGAGGAAGTCCACACTCTGCCAGACAAGATCCCTGTCCCCCTCAGTCAACACCTCCTGGTAACACAGCAGCATTTGAAGCACGGAGGACAGACCATGGGCTGCACCTGGGGACAGAAACACACGCACGCGCACGCACACGCACACGCACGCACACGCACAATTCAAGGCCACTTTAGTTCAAACAAGCAGAAACATTTCCAGTCCACTCTGTACGGGTCATCAGAGGTTCTTAATTGTCCTGATGTAGATTAATTCACACCAGTCAAATATAGTTGATAATGAACCTCATTCATCTATCTACTGCAGCTGGTCATCAAAGCTGTCTTGCCAGACATACTGCTTGGCCGGCTGTTGGACAGATTACAATCTCAGGGCTCCTGAGGCAGCTGCACTGTCCATCCAAACTCACAGGTAAATGTCCACTCCTAATCCCTGACATGATATCAGTGCACATGCATCCATTAGAGAAAGCCTACTGAAACCAAACCGGTTAAATGGTGGACTCATGTAACGCTGGTGTGTTGTTGAGGCAGTGTCGGGCTTCGGGCACAGTTGTCTCAGAGTAAACCACAGACAATCTGGCAAATCTAAAAGCAAACATTTGAAAGGCATGCAACGTTTACCAAACTGTATGTGTGTGGATCTCTACACTTAGGAAATGTCTTTGTTTTCTTTCACCTTCTCAACGTGTTCATGTTCTTATGTTTCCATTCATAAAGCTGTGAAGGCTATGCTTACAATCAGCTTTGTGTTGGTGTGAGAGCTACTGAGGGTCTTCAACTCTGATGGCCTCCTTCGTCTGGTAATATCAAGGAAGAGCAAAGTTATTTTCATATATAAAGTCCTGTTTCAGTGTTTTCCTTCTCTGTCTGCTTGTTTCCTTTTCACTCTCGTAACAAAAACAATATGAGCAACAAAATGTGCAATGTGTGAAGACTTGGACAGAGCATTTTGTTGACTTTATCATATTAAGTCCTAGAAGATAAGAACTAGAGACAAGTTCATTTGCTGAAAAGATTACTGGGACAAAAAAACATACAAAACTAAAAAGGTCAGTCAGTCTGACCGCATCCTGCCACTCAAACAGATGAATTGGGCCAGACATTTAAGGTACTTACCCAGATACTCAGTTCCATAATAGGAGTACATGAGGGGGAAGGGTTTTCTCTTCCTCCGGGCATAATGTTTACCAGACTCCACAACAGCCACACAAATGGATTGGATTTGATCCTTGCTAAGAATCTATGAATTAAAAGTAGTTATTTCTAAGGGTTGTCAAACAGTTAAAAATCTGCTTGAACTAGCATGAATCTTTGTGAGATCTAAACATTCTTATTTTACTCCCTGGTCTTTGCTGAGGCACATACCTCTAAACCCAGTTTCTGTTTCAGCACAAGGGCACCACATAGATACCCAGCCCGCCCAACGAACAGCTCATCAGACCCGCACTCCAGGAAATTGATGGGTGAGCATACCTCCCATAGGCTACGAAATTTGGTGAGCGGCTTGACGAAGTCCGCCAAGCCCAAAGCTTTATACACCATTGCGGCGACAGCGTAGATGCCCGCACCGCCGAGGAGAAAGCCGGCTTTCATGTTTTTGTCCTTCTCCCCGTCCACATACGCCATAGACACGTCAATGATCTGCTTTGCGATTTTGAGATAGGCATCCCTATAGTGGGTAAAGAAATCACATTCGGAGACGTGATACAGCATGTACGCTGCACCCGCGGGCCCGTCGTATAGCCCGCCGTCGCAGTCAGATGGTCCGAGCGGCACATTCTTTAGAATTGTGTCTATAAAGGCATTAACCGTAGGTACGACCGTTTCGACGCCTTGACCAACGAGAAGCCCACCTTTGTAGTCAGCGAAATGGTTGGCAAAACAACGGGCGTTTTCCATTACAGATGGAGAGGATAGAAGCAATGCAATGACATACAAGCTACAACTGAACCGTACCCTGTCTTGAATGAAAAGTCTAAAGGGCTGTTGATCAGGTGTCTTCGTGGAACCCGGAAATGTGTGCAATTCTACCAACCCTAGCCTGACTATGATTTATGGGACTTGTATTCTAAATAATGTAAGCCTATTCTCAACCCCTTGTATCCAATGTCGATTTGTAATTGGATTTCGAAAATCGCATTTGTATCCTAGTGTTGGAAACGAACTGTTTTAGCTAATCCAACAGATTAAAGCTCACTAGTTTGGGAAGTCGTTTCGGTAATTCGTTAATGTCTAATGTTATTTTTCTTTTATTAGGACCTGTGCATGTCACCAATACATACTGGTATTACAGAAAAGTCGCCAATACAGAATGCTGGTTGTTTATCAAGCAGTGAATTGAATTCAGTCTTAAAGATTGTTCTCTAACCAACAATATGTTTGATATCAGGTTGAATAAAGATTTTGATATACATTTTTGAAATAATGATTTTCCACGTGAAAAATAAATGTTCTGTCACAGCAAAAACACACCATTACTGAAGCTCAAGCGAATGAGCCGTCTTTGGTGGAGAAAGTTTAAACTTTAAATCCATACTTGCGACCGACATTCAACAAATACATGTTCATGGAATGTATCACAATCGATTGCTTGTACTGAATTGTTAAAAAGTAGTTTACTCGCCCCCTCCAAGCAAAATCAAGGATCGAGGTAGCAGCTTTTGTAAATTGGACAGGCAATTTAAGTTGCAGTCAAAACTGCATCTAGCTTAGATGGGGATTCCCCTGAGGTAACTGGGCTAGGGACAGTGGTTAATGGCTGTCTACTTAGTATTTGGAGTCCAGCCATTTTCATCAAACCAGAGAGTGAGAAACGCATTATAGCCGTATACCACAGAGCCTCTGTCCATGGTACTGAACCTCATTGCAGCAATTGTGGAGCAACACTAAACTAACAAAGCAAAGGCATAAAGTAATTATAGGCTAATTAAGAATCGTAACACAGTTTA
This sequence comes from Esox niger, assembly GCA_016801105.1. Classification (NCBI taxonomy): domain Eukaryota; kingdom Metazoa; phylum Chordata; class Actinopteri; order Esociformes; family Esocidae; genus Esox; species Esox niger. The sequence goes on along the minus strand of JACXGJ010009821.1, from coordinate 16,983 downwards.
GAGTTCACACATATCAGGAAATCATTTTGTACAGGTATATATAAAAACTACTGTTCAAAGGTTTGGGGTCAGGTAGAAATGTCCTTGTTTTTTTAAGAAAAGCACATATTTTGTCCATCAAATTGATCGGAAATACACTGTAGACAAAACCAACTGACACAGGAACAGTTTCTATCCACAGGCCAACACTCTGATGAACAGACACAGGAACAGTTTCTATCCACAGGCCATCACTCTGATGAACAGACACAGGAACAGTTTCTATCCACAGGCCATCACTCTGATGAACAGACTCAGGAACAGTTCCTATCTACAGGCCATCATTCTGATGAACAGACACAGGAACAGTTTTTATCCACAGGCCATCACTCTGATGAACAGACACAGGAACAGTTTCTATCCACAGGCCATCACTCTGATGAACAGACACAGGAACAGGTTTTATCCACAGGCCATCACTCTGATGAACAGTCAGCTTCAGTCACTTAGTGCCAGACACAATCCCTGTACCAGACACAATCCCTGTATAACCACCCAGTAACTCTGACACTTACATACACCTGTCTACTACTTATTTATAAAAACAAATCATCCTGCAGTTCAGTGTTGATCATACTGTGTATATATATACCGTATCCACTTACCTAATGTACATTACAAAATTCTTTTTTATTCATTCCAGCATTATTTGCACTCTGCTCCAATACACTATATATCACATCCACTTTTATTATGTAAATAATAATACCTGCACAGAAATATTTATTTCCAGCCCCCTTTATACTCTGCTCATTGCACTACTGTCTCACCAGTCTTACTATGTTGTTGTTTGGTTTATTGTGTGTATTTATCTGTACTGTATATTGCAGTCGGTGAGTCGGTGTCCTTTATTCAAGTATTTTATGAGTAAGCACATCGTGAGTTTGTATAATCCAGAGTCAAATTCCTCGTATGTGTACACATACCTGGCAAATAAAGCTGATTTGGATTCTGATGTACATGACTACTGTAGCTAGAAATGGCAGATCATTTTTTGGAATATGCACTAGCAAAGACCCACCATTACTCCTGTGTTTCAATGGTACATTGTGTTTGCAAGTCTATAATTTAAAATGGCTAATGCATCATTTGAAATCCCTTTTGCAATTATGTAGGCAGAGCTGAAAACTCTTGTGCTGATTAAAATGACCAGAAACAAATAACTTTCTTCTGAAATCCATCAGTCTGATCTTGTTCTGAGAAATGAATGCTGTACGAATACAACCCAGATGGTGGAGTGGTTCTATATGCTGAGTGAGGGTTTAATTCAAAACCAAAAGGCCGAAGACAGGCAGGCAATGTTCGATACATAGAGGGTCAGAAGGGCAAAAGTACTAAATCAAACAGCCTTAAAAACTGGGTGGAGAATAACAAGCAGAAAGACTGGTTGCTCCACAGGGCAAGCTGTTAATCAGAGTACTCTATAGAACAGCTGGATATGTCATAACAAATACAAAACAATACCTGCAACAAACTTACTTGTATGTCATAATCTTACTCCATATTGTTTTTAAATAAATTTTATTGTAATTGGAAGTCCTCAGTAAAGGTTAGCTACTCCTTTTATCACAAGCCCAACATTAATATTACATGTGCTTCTGGGCCTGCCCAGACCAGTCAGAAACCCAGGACTCAGTGATAAAGCATCAGCCTATTCTGCCCTTCATGGGGAACAGAACATGGGGTCCCTACCACTGCCGCATTTAGTTTAATCTTAACTTTTCACATTACTAGCTAACTCCCTCCTCTTTCAGTCTACGCTCCCTTCTCTGGCTCTGTTCGTTCTTCCTCTTTCTTATATTTTCTGGTGGACTCTCCATTCGTTTCCATGGTTTCTCGCGCTGGTTTCACTGTACATTATGGCACATTGTTCATGGGAAATGTAGAAAGTACTGCCAGGGGGATAAATGACCAGGAACAAAGTCTTATGTATCATGCGTGTAATGCCTCATGCATCACCGGCCGAACTGGCTAGTAAGTTTTTATTAACAGCTAATTTAACAGTTAAATTAGAACCCTGCCCCTGATTAACATCACCATGGGTCTGTTAGGAGACTTGGTGTGCCAGATGTGCCTCTTATACACTTCCACTCGTCCTCAACAGACATTTATTATTACACTACAAACTAAATATAAAACAACTAACAACATTTATTTTAGATGGACTGAGGCGAAATGGAAAACTGTCCTGTGGTCTGACATCAACATTTTAAATTATTTTTGGGAATTATGGACACCGCGTCCTCCAGATTTAAGAGGGACCAGCCAGCTTGTTATTACATTTTAAAAGCCAGACTCTGATGGTATGGGGGTGCATTAGAGCACATGGCATGGGTAACTTGCACATCTGTGAAGGGACAATTAATGCTGAACATTATATACAGGTTTTGGAGTAAAATATGTTGCAATCCAGACCACCTCTTTTTCAGGGACGGCCTGCTTTTTTCAACAAGACAATACCAAACCACATTCTGCACATATTACAACAGCATGGGTAGTCAAAAAGTCTGGGTGCTATACTGGTCCAGACCTGTCACCCACTGAAAACATTTGACACATCATGTATTGAAAAAAATCCCCAAACTGTTGAGCAGCTGAAATCCTACATCAAGCAAGAATGCAAATACATTTCAATTTCAAAATTACACCAATTGGTCTCCTCAGTTCCCAAACTCTTACAAGTATTGTTAAAGAAGGGGTGATGCAACACTGAACCTGAGTGGTCATTGTTCAAAGCTTCCATTGCCGAAGCTGCGGTTGGGAGTTGTGGTCAAACGGTGTGTTGTGGTCTAACCAGTCCTGGTCGTTGAACCGACCAGCTCTTTACTCTTGCAAGGATCCTGAGGAGGCTTGGGAATATGCCCATCCGGTCTACATGTGCTTTGTGGATCTGGAGAAGGTGCATGACCAGATTCCCCGGCAGATACTGTGGGAGGTGCTGTGGGAGTATGGGGTGAGGAGGTCCCTTCTTAGGGCTATCCAATCCCTGTATGTCCAAAGTGGGAGCTGTGTTCAGGTTCTCAGTAGTAAGTCTAACCCAGGTGGGGGTTGGCCTCTGCCAGGGCTGCGCTTTGTCACCAATCCTGTTTGTAACATTTATCAACAGGATATCGAGGCGCAGTCGGGGTGGGGAGGGGTTGCAGTTTGGTGGGCTGGGGATCTCATTGCTGCTATTTGCAGATGATGTGGTCCTGATGGCATCATCGGTCTGTGACCTCCAGTACTCACTGGACCAGTTCACAGCCGAGTGCGAAGCGATTGGGATGAGGATTAGCACATCTAAATCGGAGGCCATGGTTCTCAGCAGGAAACCAATGGAGTGCCTCCTCCAGGTAGGGAATGAGGCTTTATCCCAAGTAAAGGAGGTCAAGTATCTCAGAGTCTTGTTCATGAGTGAGGGGAATGTGGAGCGGGAGATTGGCAGAAGAATTGGAGCAGCAGGGGCAGTATTGCATTTGCTTTACCTCACCGTAAAAGAGAGCTGAGACGGAAGGCAAAGCTTTCGATATACCTGTCAATTTTCGTTCCTACCCTCACCTATGGTCATGAGGCTCGGTCATGACCGAAAGAACTAGATCACAGGTACAAGCGGCTGAAATGAGTTTTCTCAGAAGGGTGGCTGGCTTCTCCCTTAGAGAGGGTGAGAAGCTCAGTCATCCGTGAGGAACTCAGAGTAGAGCCGCTGCTCCTTTGCATTGAAAGGAGCCAGTTGAGGTGGTTCGGGCATCTTGTAAGGATGCCCCAGGACGTCTCCCTAGGGAGGTGTTCCAGGCAAGTCCAGCTGGGAGGAGACCTCGGGGTAGGCCCAGGACTAGGTGGAGAGATTATATTTCAACACTGGCCTGGGAACGCCTCGGGATCCCCCAGTAAAAGCTGGCAAATGTGGCTCGGGAAAGGGAAGTCTGGGGTCCCCTGCTGGAGCTGCTGCCCCCGCGACCAAATACCGGATAAGCGAATGAAGATGAGATGCGATTCAACACAGTGGTTAACATGCCCTTGTCCCAACTTTTTTTTAAATATGTTGATGAAATCAAATTGAACACAAGCATGTATTTTTCCAAAAACAACATTTCTCATTTGTCTTTGTACTATTTTCAAGGGAATATGTGGATTCATGCATATCACTGCGTTCTGGTTGTATTCGTATTACACAGCATCCCCATTTTATAGGAAACGGTTGTATTATCCGCCGCCTTCAGTCGTAACATCTAGAGGGAGGAAGGACGGGTGAGAATAACATGTCATCAAGATTAGGAAGCGAAGAAGCAGGTGCCATTTGGGTGTCCATGATCCTATCCTTTCCTGAGGGAGTGTTCTCTGAGCTTCACACCTTCAACATTGGCCAATGACACTTTTGTGACATGTGCCCTCTACCCCCATCCTGGGGAACTACACCCTAAAATCCTTTCCATGGCCTTTCATCTTCTATATAATCCCACTCCTCAACATTTCTGTCTAATGCTGCTTCATTGCTCTGAAGGGCCAGTGCCTCTGAAATGCTCTTACACATCACAAGACGGGTGAGGAAAATGTGTGTGTTGTCTAGTGTATTGGTAGTGTGTGTGTGTTTATATAAGTGTCTCTGTTTTTGGAGCTTCAGTAGCTGGTGTTCTGCATAATATGGCAACTACCAGCTCATCACCCTCTACTGGTCCAATGCATAATATGGCAACTACCAGCTCATCACCCTCTACTGGTCCAATGCATAATATGGCAACTACCAGCTCATCACCCTCTACTGGTCCAATGCATAATATGGCAACTACCAGCTCATCACCCTCTACTGGTCCACTGTAGTATTTCAGTTTTCCCTTCTTTGATTCTTTTCAAGTGTTTTGATAATGATTTTTCATGACAATGGGCTGTGGTTCGATAAAAGTATGTAATGTGTTTGTATTACCTAATTATTAATATTAATATATTTTTTATAATCATACAAATAAATAAAAAATAGGTTTTTGGGATATTTTGAATATAATTGTTTAATTAAAGAAACGCAGCCATCTCAGACAAGAGAAAGGCTATGAAACCTAGCTCATCCAGTTAAAAGTAGATAATCTGACCATCAGATATTAATTATTTCAGACTACATCATAACAGACTACAAAATGTATTTTATAAAACATGTGAAGAATTGGTGTTGTAGTGTTACTGGTAAAACTTGTGAAGAATTGGTGTTCCAGTGTTACTGGTAAAGCAGAAAAGCCTGGAGTCTGAGAGGAAGTTGGAGGACTGAGGTTCTATTCAGACGAACTCGTCCCAAACTCTTCCGAATGCAGAACCGACACAGCTGAGAGAGAGTGCTGGGACCTGAGGAAGAACAATGTGATGAGCAGAGGAGAACAGAGGTAGGAGAGTAAGGAGTATGTCAGAACTGGACCATTCGTTTGTAGTCTTCCATCAGTAAACATGTTTGTCCTGTAAAAGTTCTGAGGAAACTCACTTCATGTTTTAGTGTCAGACTGTTTGTTCTCTTACCTCTTCTCTGCATTGTTAATCTGACTATACTTTCCGCAGCTGCCAGCTCCAGAGGAGTCTTCCCATCTGAGTTCCTACAGCCCCCATCAGCCCCATAGTCCATCAGCAGCTCCACCATCCGGACTCCTCCCACTTCCACTGCTGCATGTAAGGGTGTGTCCTGGCCACACCCTTTCTGGACATCAGCCCCTGACTGCAACAGTCTGTCCACACAAGTCGTTTCCTGAGCCCGACATGCAGCGTACAGAGGCGTTCCCACCACAGGCAACTCCAAGTCTATGTGAGCCCCATGGCACAGCAACAACTCCAGACATTCCCTGTGCCCTGGGGAAATAACTTATACTCACTCGGCACATCATGCTGCATGAATTGGTCATTTTAAATTGTGCCACTCATACAATTCTGTAAATCCACGAACACACCTAGAATAAACAGACCTTTCTTAGCAGCCTGGTGAATGGGCGATGCCTGGGGATGATGTGTGGGCGATGCCTGGGGATGATGTACAGTGGGACAGTACTGTAGCAGCAGTCGGACACAGGCAACACTTCCTATGCTGCACGCGTTGAAGAGGGGCGTGGCCCCATCTGTTGATACCATCTCCACCTGTAGACGGACCAATCACATGAAGAGGCTTCAGTTTAGACTATTTAGACCAGGGGTGCCAAACCCGTGGAGGGCCCAGTGTCTGCAGGTTTATGTTTTTTCCTATAAATTGGTTCCCAGTTCAGACCTAAACAACCAGGTGAGGGTAGAAACTAACCAATGAGTGACCTAATTAATCAATCAAGTACAAGGTGAGAGCGAAAACCTGCAGACACTCGGCCCTCCATGGAACCGGTTTGACAGCCCTGATTTAGACCAATCTCAATCGAGTAAATCACCCTTTTCATTTGCAATGAATTCTAATGTGTGCTAAAGCTAAGTATTTCAGGGCCATTGATTCCTTCATATTCACTTTTTACTGTTATTTTGCCAGGTAAGTACAATCATTTGTAGAAGTATGTGTACCCCTCATATATATTTGTTCATATTTGGACATAGGAATATTATATGTTCACTTTACCGCAATTGAAAGAAAATGTTAATCTAATTTTATTAACCCTAACCTTGAAAGAAAATAGTGAAAAGGTAGCTACACCCACAGCTTCAATAGCTGGTTTTGCACCTTTGGCAGAAATAATTTTGATGTCTCTAGGACTTGGAGAAATTTTTGCCCACTCTTCCTTACAATACTGCTTCAACTGCATAATTTTCTTGCATATATGGCCCAGTTCAAACATCACACAGGATAAAGTTAAGATCTGTGCTGATTCACCTCTTTCATAATCTCCCATTTCTTTTTTTGAGCAATTCTGTTGTAACTTTGATTTTGTGTTTTTGATCATTGTCCTATTGCCAGGTCCATGTCGATTTTTGACAGGCGACCTCACATTCTCCTTTGACTTCTCTGATATAAAATAGAATTCATGGTTGACTTAATGATGCAAGTTGGCCAGGCACTGAGGCAGGAAATCAGGCCCAAACCAGAATGTCACTGATTGGGATACGGTTGGTAAATTCTTCTACTCAAATGCAGTGTTTTGGTTTTGCCAAACATGGGATCTGGCATTGCAGCCAAACAACTCCATCTTTGACTCATCTGTCAAGAAGACATTATTTCAGTAGTTTTTGACTTGACCAGATGTTATCTTGGTACGGTCAGTCATGTTTTGGAATTATTCTTTGAGAGCAGAGTCTTCTTCCCTCCTGATGTCCTATGTAGGCCTAGTTTGAGCAGTCTCTTTCTGACAGGTGACTCAACACTTCCACATTGAATGGAAGTGGATACAGAATAGATCAGTAGATACCTGGATGTTACCCTGGAGTGCTTAGAGAATTCTATGAGCATCGTTCTGTGAGCCATTGGAGTTTGGTGGGATGACCTGTCCTGTGTAGAGTTCCACTGGTCTGAAATGTTCTCCATTTGTAGATTATCTGTCAACCAGTGTGAAAATGTACTTCAAATTGTTTGGAAATGTTCTTGTAAACCCTCCCAGACAAATGGGAACCAGTAGCCTTTCTTCTGAGAGCCTCAGGTAGGTCTTAGCATAATGTTGGCATGGTGTGTTACCACATACCCATATGGTTAAGACCAAACCAAACAAAGCAGTCCAGACCAAACCAAACCAAAGCATACCAAACCAAACCAAAGCAGACCAGAACAAACCAAAGGAAACCCGACCAAACCAAACCAAAGCAGGACAGACCAAACCAAAGCAGACTAGACCAAACCAAAGCAGACTGGACCAAACCAAAGCAGACCAAGCCAAAACAAAGCAGACCAAGCTGAACCAAAACAGACCAGACCGAAACAATGCAGACTAGACCGAACCAAAGCAGACCAGACCGAACCAAACCAAAGCAGACCAGAACAAACCAAAGCAGACCCGAACAAACCAAACAAAGCAGTCCAGACCAAACCAAAGCAAACCAAACCAAAGCAGACCAGACCAAAGCAGGACAGACCAAACCAAACCAGACCAAACCAAAGCAGACCCGACCAAACCAAACCAAAGCAGACCAGAACAAACCAAAGCAGACCCGACCAAACCAAACCAAAGCAGACCAGAACAAACCAAAGCAGACCCGACCAAAGCAAACCAAAGCAAACCAAACCAAAGCAGGACAGACCAAACCAAACCAAAGCAGATCACACCAAAGCAGACCACACCAAACCAAAGCAGACCAAATCAAAGCAGACCGGACCAAACCAAAGCAGACCAGACCAAACCAAAGCAGACCGGACCAAACCAAAGCAGACCAGACCAAACCAAAGCAGACCAAGCCAAACCAAAGCAGACCAAGCCGAACCAAAACAGACCAGACCGAAACAATGCAGACCAGACCGAACCAAAGCAGACCAGACAGAACCAAAGTAGACCAGACCGAACCAAAGCAGACCAGACAGAATCAAAGCTGACCAGACTGAACCAAAGCAGACCAGACCGAACCAAAGCAGACCGAGTTTCCCATCTTTATGGAAGGGTGCAGCGTCCCATGTCACATTGAAATGTATTCTTTTCCTGGTTCTAATGTTTCCTATTTTAAGTGATGGTAAAAGTAAAGGTTGTACTCACTGTTTTCCAAAGAAGGAAATTGCATTTCTGTTTGATTTAACTGCAGGGGTTATTTGTTAAACTGGGTGGAAATTAAATAAATTAATAGGGTAAAAATTTAGCTCAGATATCCATGTGTCCCAAAACAATGCCTCTCCAGGTGGTGTACGTGTTCTCGAGATTTTATTCAATAAAAATATTAATTTAAGTGTTAAACTGAATGCTGTCTTTACATTGGCCCCGTTCTCAAGCAGCAATTTGGCACAGGCATAATGTCCTCCAAGGCAGGCTTCATGGAGAGGAGAGATCCTGTCCATAGTCAAAATGTCCACAGGAAACCCCTAGGATAGGGGAGGAGTCAATGTGCTGGAGATGTTTGTAATAATCCCATACATCGGGAAAGAATACCTCCAAATGCATTCATTAAATGACATCTTAAATGCACGTTTACATGCATACACAGAATGCACTGTCAAAAGATGTCATCAAGCCAAAGGTGGTTACATAGAAGAATCAACAATAAACATGTATTTTCATTTGTTTAACGTTGTGGTTACTACATGATTCACTTTGGGTTATTTAATAGTATTGATGTATTCACTATTATTCTACAATATGGAAAATACACTGAACAAAATTATAAATGCAACCCTTGCAAGATCTAAGACTTTCTCTATGTACACAAGTCCTATTTTTCTCAAATATTGTCTTAATCTGTGTTAGTGAGCACTGCTCCTTTGCCGAGATTATCCATCCACTTTACAGGACATTTCACCCATTGAGCATGTTTGGGATTCTCTAGATCGGCGTATACGACAGCGTGTTCCAGGTCTTGCTAATATCCAGAAACTTGGCACAGCTATTGAAGAGGAGTGGACCAACATTCCACAGGCCACAATCAACCTGATCAACTCTATGCAAAGGAGATGTGTTGCACTTTGTGAGGCAAATGGTGGTCTCACCAGATACTGACTGGTTGTCGGACCCCCGGATCACCCCAATAAAGTGAAACAGCACATTTTCAAGTGGCCTTTTGTCGTGGCCAGCTTAAGGCACACATGTGCAATACTCATGCTGTCTGATCAGCATCTTGATATGTCACACCTGTGAGGTGGATGGATTATCTCTGCAAAGGAGAAGTGCTCACTAACACAGATTTAGACAGATTTTTTAACAATATTTGAGAGAAATAGGCCTTTTGTGTACATAGAGAAAGTCTTAGATCTTTGAGTTCAGATCATGATAAATGGTTTAGTAAAAATTAAGCAAAACCCCTGAGTAGATTTGTCCAAACTTTTGAATGGTACTGTATACGTATATCTATATCTACAAATGTGTCACATACCTAAATACACAGCTCCAGAATTTGTTTGAGACCACTGCACCCTTTTCTTTCCTTTCCAAAAAAGTTGAAAAGAATGTTTTGAGTGAGGGACATAATCGTTCAATTTGCAGTGGTCTCAGAATTGTAACTTTTTTGTTCCTCACTCAAAACCTTCCTTTTCGACTTTTTTGGAAAGGAAAGTAAAAGGTGCAGTAGTCTCTTAATTTTTTCCGGAGCTGTATGTATTTAAAACATTCATTTAGAAATATTTAATTTGGCAAATGTTAGTATTTCTCATGCAGTTAAACATGTTAGATTGCATGCTTCTAGTAAGAGTTGTGCCATTTGTATGCCACATCTATTAAACAGTGTTTGACTGTGTACCTGTGTAACCAAAGTCCTCAACATCAGGAGTCTTCCTTGGTAGGCAGCATCATGAAGAGGAGTCCTGTCTGCCCACGAGTCTGTTGAAACACGCACAAACATCATCCATAGCCTGTCCAAACACGCACAAACATCATCCATAGCCCGTCCAAACACGCAAAAACATCATCCATTGCCTTTCCAAACACACACAAACATCATCCATAGCACACAACAGAAGCAGTGAAGCCCAATTCCTAACAATCGATTTGCTTTCAGGGGCATCCCATTAGTAGAAAGTTGTAAGTTACTGATTGTAAGTGTCCGATTGTGATCGAAAGGCCTTTTGTTATGTTGTACTGCACTGGACATTGTTTATTGACCACACAATCCATTTATATTTGAATAAATGCATCAATGAACTTTTCCAATATACTACAAACACATTTTAAATGTTTACTCACAAAGCATCAGTTTGGCAGTTTCTTTACATCACAACATACCAAACAAGTCTTGCAGACCAGACCCTGCCCAGTTGACATGGCAAATATCTACAGTTTGAATGTAAATCTGTTCTGTTTTGAATAGACATTATCTGCAAGTGGTCTTTGTAAGTGGTGTTGATGTGTTGCAGGTATCAAATTGTCCATTTAAACCACAACAGCTCAGACAGCCATCAGTATCACAACATACATGTCTTTTTAAAGACATAGAACTCTCTGTTACTTAAAGTAACTCAAGCTAGCAATAAAACAGATTAAAGAGACACACAAACTGTTGTGTATTATGTATTATATTTATATTACATTTGTACTATGTATTAGTATGCATTTTGTTGTGGTTTAATTGGTTTTTCCCAGCTTTGTTAGTGGCTAACAAAATAGTAAATACCAGCCCAATGTCCTGAAATATCTGAAACACCTCAGGTTTTATTTGAATAACAAAATCAGTGACCCAGACTAAAACACAGATACCAAAGATTGGTCTCACTTTTTTAAGAGCAGATATTGTCGCTCTCCCAACATTAACTTGTTACTAAACAGAATATACAGACAAAACAGCAAAGTAAAGCAAAACACCATACCAGCCATGAGCGAGTTGCACGCCAGTCCTCCATAGATGTTGAAGGAGTCCTGCCAAGGCCAACGGAACAGGGCTATCTCAGCACCAGCCATGGTCAAACACAGAGACTGAGCTAACAATATCAATTGGGATCCAGAGACCTGTCTGGCTGCTGCTGACTTTCCCAGACTTTCTTATCAGTCTTCAAGCTACCTCCTCCCCTCAAATATATGGAGTATCACACCCACAACCCCCCTGTCCTTTGGATGGAGGTAACTGTTGTATTACAATAGGGGTAAGACAATGTACTGGTGGGACCCACACAGTTGTTTACATTTTTGGGCTCCAGATATGTGAACTTCGACCTTTAGAGAAGACAAACACTCCGTTTTCAGATCAATCCAATCCGTATAAAAGCAGGGAGTAATTCAGCAGGTTTGTTATGGGGGAAGAGCCTGTTCCTACTGTGCATAAAGTTATATGTATGTATAAGTGTAGGGGAAAGTACACAATCAGGGGGGTTTGGTTTTTCCAATAGCTATCTTAAGACTGATGCAATGTAAATGTAAAAAATTTACGAATAACATGTAGAACTGTATAAACTTCTGGATATTTAGCAAATATTCTCTAAGAGAAACTTGTCTAAAGGTTGGAGAACAGTTGCTTTTCTTTTTACTAACTTGTTTTTACAGATAAAGACTAACTTAGTGAAATAGGCACCTCTGGCATCAGTTACATTGAATTTCTTATCTAACGGACTTCATTAGGACTGAGACAGTCATGAATAAAACTCACCCTAGAAATGTTTCCTTCAGAAGTGTCTTTGGCCTTATAATAATATATTAACCGTCCTGTTGCAAAATTCACCTACTTCCCAGTGTGCTTAAAGGTAGATTTTCTAACACATTTTTTGTGCATTTCATAATACATTTGATCATAAAAAACAACCAAATAAATTATTGTAGCTAACAAGCTTATTCATATTAATATGCTCTCACCAAAATTAAGTTATTATGCATTTTTATTTCTCTTAATGTGAAATAGGTTGTGGAGAATTGCAGGGTTTACCTTTTTGGTAAACCACCCCACAGGTTGGTTTGTAAATGTTCTCTCGGATCTTTATTCAGGTCTCCAATAGCTATGGGACCTCCCGTATATAAAGTACTTTACTACTCTCTGAACCAATAGGGGATCATGAATACGACAAACCTCTTTCTGTGGGCAGAAAACATCGAACAACACCCATTCTCAAGTCCCTAAAATGTGTGAATGGGGCCGTTGTCATACTTGAAGAGAATTTCCTCCCCTTTTACAGCTGGCCAGTTGCTTACAGTGAAAACAAATGTGTTGTTTAAGTGCCTAAAACATGAGGCCCTGGGTGACAAAAATATAGAATTATAAAAAAAAAAAAAGGGGGAAGTTCACCCAACATGAAAAGACAAAAACAGGTCCACACATTTCTCCTACATCCTCGTCAGGTTTCCAGATGCATTGCAACATCAAGCTCACATCTTAAGAGCATAGATATTGTAGAGACTATCTGACTTCCAAACCAGGCCCAGGGCCTAGTCAATAGCATCCAGCTCAGAGGGCCCTCCATTATGACATGTTGCTAAAGAACCTGTGTCACTTCTGGAGAATGATGGGTGTAATAATAAAGTGATCAAACATCGGGACACAGCTGAATGATGTCATTCGTGTGGAGTTATAGTTGGACAAACAAACTATTAACAAATACCTCCTTCCATTTGGTCAGAAAAACAACAGCAACAGCTGTTTTTTGGTATTCACTCCTTCGCCTTCGGTCCTTGCAGCTGTATAATTTCACTTCAACACAGTAATTCCTCACAAAACATTTGAGTATGATTTTTTTACCCATAGTAATGAAAGACAAAGAGAAACCTCAGCGAAACTGAAAGGAATCAATACAGTTCCCGAAAACAGAGACCAAATAGGAAGTATAGAATTCCATAACAAACCCCACCTTGGTTCCTTGTATTTGGTTCTTTTTATGTTTTATTTTTTAGGGGTTTAGAAATGTCTCTTGTGCCATTTAGTTTTTTGCATTAAGTTTTGCTCAATATAATGAAGAGAAAGTGCCTTTTGACTTGACTGTGTGTTGTTGGTGACTGTAGTACTCCAGAAGCTCTGTAAAACATAAGAAATCTGCAAACCTCTGAAAGCAGAAAGGTTCCAAATTGTCAACAACAGATATGAACCAGGGAAGACTGGTGCTGTATTCTCAGCCTTGAAAAGAAAGGAATCTACTCCCTTTGTACTGATACACATTTAATCTGGACAGCTATTCATAGAAACAGTTTGTTTGCTCCTGTACACATTGTACATTTTAGGCCCAGGCTCTGGAAAATAATTAGAATAAAATGTGACAGGTCAACATAGAAAGGACTAAAGTTATATTCCTCACAGGACAAGAGGCCCAGTGTTTATACGGATCAAGAAACCATTGGGCCAACCTTTTGTAATCAACCCCTAACATTTAGTCATTAAGCCCAGGGCACTGAGAGGGTTTGATTGGCGTAAGCAACCTGCAAATGGCTCCTTCACCTAGGTGTGACAGTGGGAAGTTCACTAGGTACAACCCTGGTCCTGCCAACTCCAGGGTTCAACCCCCAACGGGGACCAGTATATAAATATATGTATTCATCACTGTAAGTCGTACTGGATAAAAAACATCCACATGTTACCAATTAAATCATCTACAATCTGTGTTTAGGATGGAGGACATAAAGCCCATTGGAGACCAGGAAAGACTTCATCCTGGGCTCACAAACATCCGTAGAAATGAAACAATCTCTCCAGACAACAAAGCCTGTGGCAAAGCACGATATGGACAAAAAAACAGGAGAAACTACTAAAATCAGAAGATACAGTTCATTAAAGGACCAACAATGTTAGCAGTTGGGGTTAAGCTCTGACACATTCCCTTAAAATTCATACAACCCTGTACATCAGTAAACTCCTGAAACTTCCTCGTTTCTAAAGTCAGTGGGTGACAACATCCCCTCTGTACCCAATGCAAAGAGAAAAATTAAAATCAAAACAGAACTACAAGTGGAATAGTGTAGAGGTGTCATGATGTTTTGGGGTAAATTCAGGAAATACCAAGAATAGGAGAATAGGAAAGAATATCTAAATTAACAATCTTGTTAATACCTGAGCAAGATAAAATTCCTAATGTAAGCCACGTTTCAAAAATACCCAGTAGGTCAGAGATCAAATCATTAAATATGTAAGTATGTTGTTCCATGGTGGAAAATACAGTGAGGAACTGTAAACACAGCTTGGTCTGGATAGGACTTGGCTCCTATTTGGTCAACATGGTACTTTTAGAGTAACTTCCTTTCCTCTTGTCGACGCCCCGCCTCCACAGCCCCTGGGGGCCTGTAGCATCCATGGCAACGTCCATCAGGTGGTCTGGGAACAGCCAGCGGAGGAGGAGAAGAAACAGGAAGTCGAGGACAGCAACAAAGGCAAAGAGGGAGCCAGCCACATGGCCACAGTGAGCTCTCAGTCTGACCAACCGCCTATCCAGAGGAAGGACTTCCTGCCCAGCAACACTGTCATAGACCTGTAGAATCACATCAAAACCTGTCACTTAAAGGGTTTCAACATCCATGTTCAGGAAACATACATGAAGAGAGCTGGGTGTTGGTTCATGGTGCAGTTGCCCCTTTAAATGCGTGTAAATGTAAGAAAATGTCTGTCAGAGTGATTTCTAATATCCATAATGTGTTATATAGGGAAACTAGAGATGTTTTACATTCAATACAATATGAAATGGGAAACTGCATTACTGCCCGATCTTATGATCAACATTTTAAATAAATATATGGGCTCAATTCCTGAAAGTTGTTGTTTGTGAAATAATAATGAATATGAAGAGTTACAAACCTGAATATATTCCAGAATGCTGCTATATCAGTAATACTACCCAGATTGCTGCTATATCTGTAATACTACCCAGATTACTGCTATATCAATAATACTACCCAGATTGCTGCTAAATCAATAATACTACCCAGATTGCTGCTATATCAATAATACTACCCAGATTGCTGCTAAATCAATAATACTACCCAGATTACTGCTATATCAATAATACTACCCAGATTGCTGCTAAATCAATAATACTACCCAGATTGCTGCTATATCAGTAATACTACCCAGATTACTGCTATATCAATAATACTACCCAGATTGCTGCTATATCAGTAATACTACCCAGATTGCTGCTACATCAATAATACTACCCAGATTGCTGCTATATCAGTAATACTACCCAGATTGCTGCTACATCAGTAATACTACCCAGATTGCTGCTACATCAGTAATACTACCCAGATTGCTGCTATATCAATAATACTACCCATATTGCTGCTATATCAGTAATATTACCCAGATTGAGATTATTTATTACTATTTCCTCAAGGATAACATACAACTGCACTTTCAGTAAAAAGAGACATTTTGTGGGGATTTTATAATACAACTCTGTTTCCAAAACAGTTGGGATGCTGTGTGAAATAGAAATAAAAACAAGTACAAATCATTTAAACTATACTCAACAGAGGAGTACAAAAGACAACATATCAAACGCTGAAACTGAAGATGTTTATTGTTCCTTGAAAAATATACGGCCACAAAATTTGATGCCAGCAACATGTTTCACAGATGTTGGGACAAAGGCAAAAAAAGACAGGAAAAGTTGTGTAATGCTAAAACGATGGCAAGTTTGCACCCCTGATATGAGCCTACCTTCTCGGTCCTCTCTGCTACGTTCCTCCAGGTGTAGAGGGTGCTAACCCGGGCGTGGATGGAGGCAGGGGAAGCCACGCGGCCTGAACGTTGTCTAGCAATTACCTTCTCCAGGCCGTCACACAGTGAACGTACAGTGGGCTCACACAGCGTAATCAGATCCTCCGGCAGAACCTCAGGGATACCTCCAACACGCGTACTCACCACCTACACATACATGAACACCCCAAAATAAACAAGGGATTATGTTTTTTCCTAAGCGTTACCTCACAAAAAGAAAACACTGACCCTAGCCATAACCTTTAACTCTGTTAAAAGTTAAAAATAAAACTTTACCCAAACCATCATGAATAAAAAATGATCCCAGGAAAATTGGGGAGACACAGCAAAATGTCTGCCCCTGTCCAAAACCTGTTTTCATATCAATGCAGGGATTTGGGTTGTCCAGCAGTGTAATGAAATCAGTCCAGACACACATCCATTCATCCTTGTCATTAGCCTGTTCTGGCAGCCAGGCGACTGAGTGTGGTGATGACAGACCTGCAGTCCACAACTGGCCCCCTCAACTATGGCCATGCAGAAGGCCTCGGTCAGAGAGGTGTTGAGGAAGATGTGTCCCTGGACCAACACCCCGCGCACATCTTTGTGCTCCAGGGCCCCAAGAAGTCCAACCCTGAGAAAAGCAAATCCACACACAGAGTTCATCCCAAATGCATGGGTGAGGGTTACAAAGACCAATAAAGCTGATTTATCAAATGTTTATAATAAACAATATTTTGACACTGTTTTTTGACACACACACACACACACACACACACACACACACACACACACACACACACA
>JACXGJ010009820.1:0-23378 GCA_016801105.1 Esox niger | reverse complement strand
TTTGTGTGTGTGTGTGTGTATATATATATATATATATATATATATATATATATATATATATATATATATATATATATATATATATATATATATATATATATATATATATATATATATATATATATATATATATATGCAGAGGGGTAAACCTGGGGTAAACCGCTGGCAGCCTGCAATAACATGGGAATACTCTCAGCTGCTGTAGCTAGGAGGAAGGAGGGTTGCACCTCACTGTCCCCAGCGGAGGTGAGGGAAGTGGTGAGGGCCTTGACTACTCACGCAAGCCAACTTAGTTTCAGCGGGACGGGTTACGGCCACCTCTGTGGTGCAGGTCAAGCACCTGTGGCTTGATCTAACCTCCCTAAAATAACCTGAGAATGTGCCCTTCCTCAATGTGCCCATGAAGGAGTACACACTGTTTGGTGTGGTGGTCACTGAGGACCTCACACGCTTCCTCAACTCCCGAGGTGTCGGAATCATGATCACAAAACCACAACAAAAGTCGTCTTTCAGGATTTCAGAAACAGCCCTAACTAATTATACTTGATCTTATTCTGTTTAGATGTCTACAATACATAAACCAATCACATGTAAAGTCTATACATGTCACTCCCCTCCCCAAAAGAGAAAGAGCAAGCGAGCGCGCGCCACGGGGAGAGGCGCGTGTCACATTTACCGTGCTCCCAATAAAGTCATTATGCACTTGGATTGCATTGAAGACGCATTCAGTTGCTACAAGCCATTGTTTTGAGAAAAAAGAAATTGCCAAATGGCGGACAAAGTGGAATAAATGGTTAGGGAGAGCAAGGATAGTGAAATTGGGTTTGAACTTTCAGATGATGAAATGTATCAGGACAGAATCAACCTATTTGTAAAATATCATTCCATGATATTGTTTATTATTATTTAGCATTTTTTGTGCAATTACAAGGCCTATATGATAATGTAGGATCTGAGCATTAACAACTACAATATGAATGTATGGTTCATTAGAAGTGAATGTGCCTAGATGTTGAGAATTACAGAAAGTTAAGATTCTCCCTGGGTTGCGCTCTGGTAACCACAGGAATGTTTAGATTGACCATTTGGTGTGGGGGTTAGTGTCTTGGCTTTGCTAGGTAAACACACCCCTCAGGGTATTTAACAGCTTGTACCCCAAATTACAGTTGAGAGAGTAGAGAGAGACAAAGAGAGTAGGGAAGAGTTTGAGCCTGTAACATCATGTGCTAATAGACTATCAATATGCTGCAATAAACATTGAATACTCTCTCCCTTGACAACCGAGTACGCGAGTTATTATTACTACCACTATACGACATGGCTGATTTCTAACAATAACTTCATATAACGGTAAGGTAGCCAGTGGTCAAAGTAAGACTGGACACATCCCTTTTCTAATCTCCACCACTTCCAGATATGGAACTTGTAGGGAATTCCAAAGGAAATAAAGGCACCCCCTAAAAAATGTATCCCCAGAGTTCAAAAAGAAGGAACAGCCATCTAGTGGAAGCTTTTGCAAGTACAATATTACAGAACACGTTCAGTGACCCTATATGGGCATTTTTTATGATTATCAGAATTGTTTTTAACAAAATGGATGAGGATTAGGGTAAAAAACTAAATGTGATGTTAATTTTATATTTTTTTTACATTCAAAACCATTCAACTTGTAGTTATTCTGAACCCCTGGGTGTATGCAAATGTAATGTATTACTGCCTACCCATTATATATTACTCTATTATAACAATATAAAACCAAAATATGGGCACTTACATTTTTTCATTTTACTGACTATTTCATATGATTTCTCATTTAAGTGTCTCAAAAAATGTGTTTTCAGTATATCCTTCATGTAGCTGAGGGCCAGCGCAATCCCAGAATATAAATCACTTCCTGCTACTATAAAGGATGACCATTTTAGAAGCCATCTTGTCAAGACAGTGACAGGTGGATGTGGAAAGCCTAGCTTTCAGAGGGTTGTACAAAACACAGTATATGTACAGAGACCAAAAGAGTAGTGTCATAACAACTGTTCTGATCATACATTATTGCTTTCACTGCTTTCACCGTATGGTTGGACTTTCAGAGTATGGGCCTTTTCCTTTCATTAAGAGTACTTGGTTTTATCAAACATTTTAATTATTATCAATCTGTCTTGTTTTTCTATATTGACAATGGGGAGTGTGGAACCTGAGCATTAATAATTAAGTGTTCACACAGTATTAAGACAATATGGATGTATGTTTCTTTGGAAGTGAATGTGCCTAGATAATGAGAACAACAGAGACATGCATGTTTAGATTATCTCTGTAGGTTGCACTCTGATAACCACAGGAACTTTTACATTGACCATTAGGCATGAGGGTTACTGTCTTGGAAACATCTTTGCTAGGTAGACACGCCATTCAATGTATGCATCAGCTTGTAACCAGAATTACAATTTGTCACGTTCATTGAAAAGGACAACTCAGCTGCATTTTTCCAGTAAATACTGAATGTATTTTCTTCCTTGATTTGAGCGAGTCCTCTACTATTTAACCACTATACGTAACTGCTAAATTCTAAGAGATTTGACAGACCTGTTCTGAGTTGCCCCTAGACACTGTCATGCCAAAATGGAAGAAACAGAGGAGACACAGGCAACTTCACCTTGGAGCCATCTGTAACTGGGCCGTAAATAAGATAGGTTTGAGGCCTGTTGCCTTCGGTTGTGGTTATAATCACTTCTAAGGACAGGGCATGCTGACCAAGGTCTTCTCCTATCAGTGGCAACCATGAATATGTTAAAGCAAATTCAGGCCTAGTTTAAAACAGTACATTTATTACAGATGATTTGCAGAATAATGGATAAATAAGGATATGGTAATTAAAAAAAAATCCACAGTATGGTAATAAATATTTTTTTTTATCTGTGAGTGAACTTTCCTTGCTGTGGATTTTCCTGGTGGTTGATGAGCAGTCCTTCTCACATCGATCTGATTTGGGGCATGCGTCCTCCATGAATCTGTCCTTATCCTCGTGCTGTCGCCTAAGCGCTCGGCTGGAGGGGGAGTTCAGGCAGAACGGCATTTTGTGATAAAGGTGAGTTGTACTCTGACACACAACCCACTTGTGCCTCTCCATGGTTACAGCCATAACCTTTGGGGAGACGGGCGGTGCAACACAAGCTGTGTGTTTCTCCCTTTCTTTTGAGCTGCCTTAGCCTTGGACAGCCCCATGGCTGTCCATGGACGGCCTGGTTAGACATAATAGTGAGGAGAGGTTATGCATTGCAGCTTTGCCCGCCTCCACCGTTCTCAGGAATAATGGAAACGGTGATGGCATCCCCAGTGAAGGTCGATGCTCTCAAGGGAGAGATTGCGGACCTACTGGAAAAGAAGGCTGTGACGCTGATCCCGTTGGAACAGAGGGAGAAGGGATTTTACTCCCCTTACCTTGTGCCCAAAAAAGACGGGAGTTATGAGGCTGATTTTGGATCTATGCATTTGAAAAAATGCTTTTCCAAGAGGCCATTTCACATGCTAACAATCAAATGTTACTTAAAGTGTGTGCACTCCGGGTAGTATCATCGAAGGAAGGCCTAATATCATGTCTGGATTCTGCCTCACCACAGAAATTCCTGCGCTTTGCATTCCAGGGCCAGGCATACGAATACACAAGGGTGTCATTCGGTTACGCACTGACTCTTTGCATATAAGTGCGTGGAGATGGCGTTGGGATATCTGTGGTGTCAGGGGTTTAGGGTTTTGGCCTACATGGATGACCTAGTTGTTGGTGCACTCGGCAGAGCAGACCCATGTTCACTTGTTAGGGTTTCGCTGTGAACTGGAAGAGTTCTCAGCCCAGTCAACTGGTGATGTTTCTGGGTCTCCAGTTATCCACTGTGTAGTGAGGGTGCACATCTCAAATGCACGGAGAGAGGTAACTCTGCAGGTCCTCGAGCATGTAGGGCCATTACACTCAGTGTCAGTGCTCTCTGTCATGTCGCTACTGGGCTTGATGTCATCAGCCCACGCAATGGATTCTGATGGAGCTGTTGCAAATGAGGAGCATACAGTGCTGGTTCGCATGTCCTTGATTGGACACTGTGCATCATTGGCGGTGATTGCTTGTGTCCCAGAGCTCCCTTGGAGCGGACCTCGTTTATTGGAGGAACTCACGCAATATGTTGTGTTCCCAGGCAGAGTGTCTGTGCGCTTCCTGGTCTTTGACGTTTGGGGCGGAATGTGTCATACCTTGTGAGTGGAGTGTGGTCACTGTTGGAGCACCACATCGACTGGCTGGAGTTGGACATGATCAGGTGTGTGATGCTGCACTTCATGCCAACATGAGTTGGTGTGGTCAGACAATTGTATGGCGATTGCATATGTCAACAGACAGAGCGGGGTCAGGTCTGTTTCTCCCTCTGTTGGTGGAGCAGACTTCGGAATGGACTGAGGTTCTCCACATTCCCAGAAAGCTCAGTGTTGGCGGAGACTTGTTGTCTCGGGGAGGTCTCCGAGCTGACGAGTAGCGTTTTCATCCTGAAATCGTCGTCGAGATTTGGAGACCTTTCGGGAGAGCCGAGGTAGATCTGTTCTTGTCATGGGAAAACGTCCATGTGGTTTTATCTATGCATGCACGACAGGTCCCGATTAGATGCATTGGCGCACTGTGGCAGAGAGTACTGCTGTATACATACCCTCTCTCCAGTGCATTCTTTCTCTCATGTCTCCAGTACGGGCACAGGATGGGCAAAATTGTCAAGTCACAGTTTTTATGATACGTTTGTAAACAATCATAGTAACCCAATATAAAACTTCAGTATGAAATTGCTCAACAATCAAAATAATTGTATTTCTTAACAATCAAAACATAAGTTAACAAAGTACATTTTTGTAAAAAGAGGTCAGTAAGAACTTTATGTTATTTATCTCAACTCAATGTTAGGAAGAAATCTAGAGAAGAACCAGGCTCAAGAGGGGTGTCCAGTCCTCTTCTGGCTGTTCTGGGTGAACATATTAAAAGTCTAAATTGTAATAATTAATAAATGCCTGTGGGTCCAGAGTCTATTTAAACCTAGTCAAGGTTGGAAGCATGACCAGATGGACAAGGGCAGGCACAACAGGGTGGAGAGGGGGGTAAGCAGAGTGGCAGCTGAAACCGTCAAGAATCGTCTTCATCTGCAACACACCAGGAGGACTTTGGACAAGGACAGCAACGAGTCAGTCCTGGTATTCTGCAGGTGTAAGCCAAGGCCTCATGTCCTCCTAAGTTTGTACATGGATTTATAATGGAGGAGAACTGACCCTACTCCCCCAGCACAATAATATACCAGTGTAAGACTTGGGGCTGAGACGGGGTCCAGTGACCCTGTGACCCTATCAGGGGGAGAGAGGGCATCCCAGTGGCGAAGACAGCAAGGGTGGACAGTATCAAGCCTTTCTGGTCACCTTCACGCATCCGGGCCAGACTACATTTAATCATAGACCATTCTGAAGAGATGAGTCTTTAGTAGACAATTGAAAGTTTGAACTGAGTTTCTTTGCATTGGCTTCCGGTCAGTTACAGAATAGACTTTAAAGTGGTGCTTCTAGTTTATAATTCTCTGAATGGTTTAGGACCCGAATAACTTTCTAATATGTTTGAAGAATATAAACCGAGCAGGGCTCTTAGATCCATGAACTCAGGTCAGCTATTAGAGCCCAGAGTCCAATCTAAACATGGTCAAGCAGCGTTTAGCAGTTATGCTGCACACAAAAAGATCTTGAATGTGCCCCAAACATATTGATGTTTTAATTCAGGTTAAAAACACTTCTCTTTCCATGCGCCTATGACTGAGAGCTTAAACTTAACCACACTGTTTAGCCTTACAGCTTTTAGAGCTGCCTATGTTTTTATCCCGTTTTTATTGTATTTCTATTCTATTATTTTGTGTTTTGTAATTAAGATGTTGTTTTGATGTTTTCATTTGAGAATTTGTTTGTATACTACTGTTTTTTTTATATTTTTTCATTTTCTTTATAAAGCCCATTGAATTGCTGCTATGTATGCATTGTGCTATGGTTAAAAACTTGTTTGCTTTCTTTCTGGTTGTATTCTTGAGACATTTCTCAATGTCTGACATTTTGCAATGTCTGTTGGCTGCTTGTAGAAACAAGCCAACTGTCTATTTCCATGCACTGTTGAGAGTTGTAATAGCTTAAGCGTTTAAGCATTTTTTAAATTTTTATTTGAGCTAAATGCCGCATTGGTTCCTTCAGTGGTGGCATCTTCATTGTATCGTTGTCACCCAAATGTATTCTCTTGCTGACTTGCTGTGCAGTGGTTAAGCTAATAGCCTTCACCAGTGTTTCAAACCCAATACTGATCACTGTAGAATCTGCCATATTTTGTAATGCACACGTAGGTATACTCAGGCTAGTCTGAATGACCAACACCGGGGGTCTGTTCAGCAGAAAGGGATAGACCACGTCAGCCCTCTTTCACATCATAAAAAGTAGCAGCCACTGGTTATAAACCATCTGCTGCACACACTAATAACTTCCTCTGGAAATTTTACATTCCAGAACCCTGGCACCCTATTATTAAACATCAAAGCAACCATAAATTACAAACCAGACACCCCCATACCATATTTCATACTTTTTTGGAAGGGGGGTTGTACATAAATGCAAATAAATATTTCATTTATCTAATTAAAATGTGAAGGATCATTAGGCTACAACAATTAAAATAAGGTTACTTGAAGAACATTTACATGATTGAATGTTTCAGGGGAAAACGACCCTTCATATATCGGAGGGTTCTAGACAGCATAGAGCACACAACGATACCGGAAAATGACATATTGGCTTGTGAATCCACATCTAGGACTATATATTTAACATACTCTCTCTTTAGTCAATAAGCTCTAACTGGATCCCCTCAGGCTTGGTTCCGAGTCTGACTGACAAGGAGAGGGAAAGGAGAAACAGAGAGGGTGGTTAAATTAAGTGCTATTTTTCATATGCTGTTAGAGCGAGGTATGCATTTAACTCCTGGTCCAGCTTTTGTGCCCCAGGGCTGGAGACAGCGGGAGAAAGGAATGTAGGGGATACGTATAACTGAAATATGACTCTCAACATAACCATCAACGGTCCTCTCTCCCTCCAACATATAAGGGAGGCTGCAGTGCAGATATCACTTGAAATATCTGTCAGTTTTAGCCTGACCACCACAGAGCATGCTGGAAGAACACCTTGAGGTATCTGGCAATATAATCAGAACATCTCCTAGCAGGCAGGTAGGAAGGACACCTGGTTATGTAGGAACCGGGTGTATTCTTAGTTGTTAAAGAAATGGACCAGTAATGTTAGTTCAATATGTATGGATATACAGTGGATATAAAAAGTCTACACACCCATGTTTGAGTGCCAGGTTTTTTTTAAAGTAAAAGAACGAGACAAAGATAAATTATGTCAGAACATTTTCCACTTCTTATTTGCCTTATAATGTGAACAATTCAATTGAAAACCAAACTGAAATCTTCAAGAGGGAATACAAATAATAACTTTACAATACCCAATTTGCATAAGTGTGTGCACACCCTCTTATAACTGGGGATGTGACTGTGTTCAGAATTGACCAATCACATTCAAACTCATGTTAAATAGAAGTCATTACAAAACCGCCATTATTTAAAGTGACTCTGAGTAATCACAAATAAAGTGCAGCTGTTCCATCACAGAGCAAAAAGCCATGGTCAGCAGAGAGCTTCCAAAGCATCAGAGGGATCTCATTGTTGAAATACAGAAAAAGATAAGGTGTTAGACCGACCATCCTGAGACATTGATTTATAACACTAGTTACCCCAAGGTCAAATGTTGGTGGGAATCATCAGAGAGAGAGTAGCTAACACTAGCGAGAGCTGTAATTGTAACATCTGGATACGTACTATGACTGCTCAATAAACATTGAAAAAGCCTCTAACCCTGAAATTAGTTATTTCACCGATACAAAATAAATTTACATGAACAACTATTAGGATAACAGATAAAAATAAGTAAATCTAACTGCTCGAAACTTTGGAGTTCAAAAGTCTAACAGTCATTGTAAAGACAGGAGTTAGCCCAGGCCATATCATTATATTATTTGTATTTTACCAGGTTAGTTGACTCAAACCCATTCACAACAAAAAACATGTGGCAATTAGGGTTAATTGGTCAGAACAGCAGATCTTTCACCTCCGGCACTTGGGTTCAGTAACTGCAGGAGTACCTGTCGCACAAACAAAAATGTCTAAGCTACTGTAGCAACAACGCACCATTGTCAAGAACTACTGTACAATAGCCACAAAAAATATATTTTTCTTATAACAACTTATTTGTTATCCTATGCATTATTGAAAGTGTGCTGAAAATAATTTAAAACAGGCGATTTTGGTCACCCATAATTTCTATGAAAATACCCTTTGAGTCTTTGGTAAGCCTACCTCTCCACAAAAAAACACAGAAACCCTTTGAAGCCCAGGCCCTGTCCATCATCTCTTTCACAGCTTGGAACCAATTCATATGCTAACCACAAGGAATATTTCCTTTTTCATTAAACATTTGTAATGTTTTTTTGTAATGAACTGAGTAGTTCATTTCTCTACACATTAATTTAAACACTTGTCCATCAAGGTATATTTAAAGTCCTTCCGGGAATTAGCACAATTAACCACTACTGAATAATGCTTGCCATTGCCTATTCAAGATTACTTCTGGGAGACATCATTCGCCGGCATCAAAAGTTCATTTCTATGTCTAGTCTGACAATACTAAGGCTTTAGTATTTGTCAAATATGTTTCGGTATGAATTATTTATTTCTCTGCACCATATATATCATCTCCCACAGGAGCTTTTTCAATACCTCATGATGCATCATGAAATAAAAAGAGAATAGTGACAGATCCATTCTCTCTCTCAACTAGAAATGTCTGGCAACAATGTCAGAACTGTTCAGCTCCATGATGGGATTTGTTTTGTAGTAACTACTGAGACTGAGGCAAATTCAACCTTTTCACTTGAAACGTATTTTACATCTATGCTACCCTGACCAAGTGCACTATATACAGAATAGGGTGCCATTTGGGACACCATAAATGGTACTTCTGAGAAAAAGGGAGATGTGATTTTATTAAGAGAAGATGTGATTTGTTTTGTAGAATATGAATTTATTTTGTGACTTTGTTGTCTCTGATGCTTCAGTTACTTTATGGCTGTTGAAAAGGGCTGACTTTCTCTCCATATATTTGAAGATAGACAAAAGAAAGACCAAAGCATACCAGAAGCACAATTGACTGAATAAATATAGTGGTGTCTGAAACATTTCAGTTGAAATAGTTTGTGTAATCTGGTACAGCTAGTTACACATTTTGGTTTTGAAAGAAATGAAAACAAATGGCAATAGCTTATGGGTAAAGGCTGAGAGGTAAAAAGCTAATCGTGTGGTTGACAACTCGGTGATGTTTTTGAACTCTGTGCTGAAGCAATACAGGATAATTAGCACCAGGCAATTCGTATATCATAAAATAAATTAAAGCATATGCTGTTTTCAGTAATTCATGTGTATATGGTCTTTCAATGAGACACTTCAACTAAACAAACGGTATTTAAGAACATTTACGGATTTAAGGATTTTTACAACAAATCAAAACATGTACTTCACCGTATATAATCATACAAATCATATAAAGCTGCACAAGGTAGGATTTCTTCATTAAAAATAAAATGCTTTGTCTATATAAGTATGCCATCGAAGTTCAGTGAGGCCTTGTGTGAGATGGTTAGCACCACAGACACTCTGAACATTTTCCTTGGGTATTAACAATGCAGCCAATCCTGCTCCAGCCAATCTTTTATCCAATTGGGGTTGGCTCCGTTTGTGAATGTGCACACAGCCTAGGAAAGGAATACGAAGGCGTTGAGACATGTTTGGAAAAAAATGCTTAATTGCTCGAAGCACACAGTGCACGGCAGGGACATCAGCTGGACAAAGTATAATATGACATGTTTGATTTAGATATATAGTAATGAACCCAGAGCGGTGCACATTTTTGTGGGGTTTGCAACCACCAGCCCTGACCACAGTTGTTATCGGTTGCATTCGAAGTAATTGTAAGGATGAGGAAAAATAAAGACCATTGGAAAGGCCTCAATGAAAACAGGAACCATATAAACGGTAGTCTGGAATAGCACAGTTGCATCATAATATGACATGTTGATTGTGCACTATAGGGTATTGTGTTCCAGTTTGAAAAAACGTGTTTAAATAAAGCTTTGAATGCCATCAATCACATGATATTATTTCACAAAAATACCTTTTAGTTTTAGTCACATTCATATCACTTGAATAATGCTTTTGTCTAGGTATTGTCAAAAAAACGACCACAATTAGCAATTTTGGTCTACAAAATGCCTTTATTTTTTGTCATATTTTTGGCCAATCACAATTATTGCCTCATTAACATATAGTAGTCTAAACATATCACCATATCAAATAAGGCTAATGGATTATATACACTGCATGCACAACTATTAGGCACATCATATGTCTCAAGATTTATTTTATTGTTGAACAACCACAATGCTTTACCTCAATCCAAAATATAATTGAACCTAAAACCTGAATGTTTAACAAAGGAAAAGGGAGTTTTTATCTTTCTCAGGGGAATATATAAGTGTGCATAATTATTAGTCAACTAAATTACAAAAATATTTTCTCCCAACTCAATTTGTAAAGTGTAACAAATAGGTAAAACATATGAAAGTGTATTAAAACATTTCTTCAAATATATTGTGTGACCAATATAGCCATACTTCTTTTCATATATTGCCATGAGCATTCCATCCATGGAGTCTGTCTTGCTTCATCTGTTCATGATCAACTTTCGCTGGAGAAGTAACCACAGCCTACCGAATGCTGTTCAAAGAGGTGCATTGTCTTCCCTGACTGTAAATCTCACATTTGAGAAGGGCCCACAAATTCTCAACAGGATTTAAGTCAGGAGAGGAAGGGGCCCAGGTCATTATTCGGGCATTTTGGACGCCCTTGCTTGCTAGCCAACAGTGGAGTACTTGAATGCATGTGATGAAGCACTGCCCAGCGTAAAGTTCATGGCCTTCTAATATGCTGAGGACCTCTTCCTGCACCACTGCTTGAAGAAAGTATCTTCCAGAAACTAGCAGTAGGTATGGGAGTTGAGTTTCAGTCCATATTCAACACAAAAAGCCTCTTTGACCTTGACCAGGTCTCTAAGCACTTGACACCTTGTTCTTCTGGATACTCCAGGTATGTTGCAATAAAATGTGTGTCTTTTCATCTCAATGGATTTTTTGCACTCCAGTTTATTATTTGCAACAGAATATTTGATTGTCTGGTGGCCACGCATCAATAGTTTAGCTATTGCAAGAGTCTTGCATCAGCCTGAAAGCATTTAAAAAATGTTGACTTTTTAATGTCAATTAAATCTCTTTTTTGGCCCAATTTACTTGAGATCATAAAGCTGGCTAATAATTATGCACAGCTTGATATAAGGTGTTATTTACTGTTGCCACACACTCCCTCACTACATAATTACATATCAACTGAAAATGATTCAATCCAATGAGTACTGAAGTTTATATGGTTTGGAGTAGGAAAATTTGCATAGAAACAATGATACAATCAGAATATTGACTTGCCTAATAATTGTGCATGCAGTGTAATGTTACCCTTACAATTTTTATATTGTCTACAGGCCAATTAATTAAGATGTTATGCACAGCGTTGTGCACAGTATGGAAGCGTGACATTTCTAAAATGTAATTAGCCAGTGGAAAATGCGAGCAGTTTAATTGACATGGGTGGAAATATCTGTTTGAACATAAGAACGGGGGAGAAAATAATATTCTAAAACATTTAAATAGTCAAAAATTAGGGTATATCCACATCTTCAGGCATCGAACCATGGTCTTTGTGCGTGTATATTGGAATGAAGTGCTTTCAGATGTCTTTTTACTACCATAGCTGGAAAGATGGTAGGTATGTAAGACTATTGTCACAAGTAGTGCTTGACCTTAACTTTTTTGCTCACCAGCTCCTGTGTCTATTGGTTTTCCAAAATGATTTTCACTAGCCACCATTTTATTGTTGGGATTATTATTTTTTACAAAAAGTTGACTATGATGTGTTACAAAGAGACTACAATTTAAAAGTGTGTGTGTGTGTGTGTATACAGCTGTGCTGAAAAGTTTGCATTCCATACATAGAGAGGATCAAATACTTATTTCACTCATTTAAATGCAAATACATTTTTTACCTGTCTCTCACTGTTCATATAATCCTACCGTTAAAATTTGTTATGGGATTCACATTCAAATGTAAGTCATAACAGAATGGCACAATCATAAAACAAAACATGGCAACAAAGAAAAAAAATAACTGACCCCTTTATTCTTCTATACTGTGTATTGCCCCATTTAGCATAAATGACAGTGTGCAGTCTTTTGTAATAGTTATCTATGAGGCCCTGAATTCTTGCAAGTGGTATAGCTACTGTTAGCTTCCTGTTCTGATGATGTTCAAGAACAAAAAGTTATGCAACCAAAGTCAGGGGAGAGCCATTCTTTATTCAGCATGAGACATTGATGTTAACAGAGTTCCCTCTCTCTCTCTCTCTCTCTCTCTCTCTCTCTCTCTCTCTCTCTCTCTCTCTCTCTCTCCTTTGTGCTTCTCCAAAGAATACAGGAAGTTCCACAGTACTTAAAATACAAGGGAGGCGGCCTAGGGTCAAACCCAGCCAAATACCCTCCAATAAGAAAGGCCTAAATGACCCTTGTATGGGTTGTTCCAACATATGGTCAATGGTCCTATCCCTCAAGCCTGTGACAGTTACATGGGCAACTCCTAGC
Source organism: Esox niger (assembly GCA_016801105.1). Classification (NCBI taxonomy): domain Eukaryota; kingdom Metazoa; phylum Chordata; class Actinopteri; order Esociformes; family Esocidae; genus Esox; species Esox niger. Next base: position 10,483 of record JACXGJ010009820.1, on the reverse strand, counting down.
AGGAGGCATAGACAGGACGTGTGTTCTATCTATACACCTTTCCTCAATAGTTAATTAGTATCTCTGTGTTCTGTTGAGTTTCTCAAGCTTACTTTCTCTCACTGCCCAATGGACTCGGCAAAATGCCTCCAGGCCTTGCAAAGTCTTTGGTCATCTTACATGAACGTTTGAGATCTCCCCAGAGTGGCTTGATGATATTAAGGTCAGGAGGCTGTGATAGCCATTCCAGAACCTTCACCTTTTTCTGCTGTAACCACTGGAGGGTCAACTTGGCCTTGTGCTTAGGGTCATTGTCGTGCTGAAAAGTCCAAGAATGTCCCATTCGCAGATTTTGCGCAGAAGAAGGCAAATTGTCAATTTCTTTGCAGAAGAAGGCACTATCTTTACGATCCCACTGCAAACCACCACACCAACAAGCAAAGGTACAATCAACAATCTTTTATTATTATAGTAAAAGTACAAAAATAGTGTCTGACTAAATGACTTAAACATAAAAACTTCAGACACGCATATATATAGGCCTGATAATCATGTATCACATTATCAACCCATAAAAAGTGCCAAGCTTCCCCTTTGTTAGATCATTCAATAATCCCCACCATTTTAGTTGTACGTCTGAATCCGATCCCACCGCTAAAGTCCAGAAGTGACCATACGTATAAAAAGGTAGGCGACTTAGGCTCGAGCCCCTATGTTACCACACCGGCTTGGCTCCAGCTGGTCATGGAATGGTGGCAGTTACTTTTCTTACTTGTCCGCTCCGTAAACAATTCCAGTCCTCTCCAATCACCGTCCCTCCAACACTGGGCCCTGTAACATCTTCGAGTACCTCAAGCAAAATAAGATGGCAATCAAGAAAGGAAAATGCATAACACTCAGCGATTCTTTCACGTTCGTTCAAAAGAAACTATCACTTCACTTTACATCACCATTGACAGCTTAGTGCAAATAGGGGTTCTTCGTGGTTGTCTCATCCGATTTGGTCCGGTCGGTGGTTAGGTCATGATAGTCTGGCCGTACACGCTCAAATCCAGGAAAAGGAAAGCCTCCCGCTTTTCACTTTTTGTCCTTTTTAAATGCCTCCCATTTGTTGAATAGTCCCGGAAGCAGAGGTCCTTATAAATTGCAAAAGCTGTTTCTTATTCTCATTAATGTCCATGCCAACTCAATTAATCATGCACAATAACCACAAAGTAATCATACAAAAAATTATCCCACAGCAAAGACCCTACAAAAGCACTCAAACCTATACACCATACATGCATGCACTAGAATTAAATTATAATGTAGGATCTGAGCATTAACAACTACAATATGAATGTATGGTTCATTAGAAGTGAATGTGCCTAGATGCTGAGAATAACAGAAAGTTAAGATTCTCCCTGTTGGTTGCACTCTGGTAACCACAGGGATGTTTACATTGACCATTTGGTGTGGGGGTTAGTGTCATGGCTTTGCTAGGTAAACACACCCCTCAAGGTATTTAACAGCTTGTACCCCACATTACAGTTGAGAGAGTAGAGAGAGACAAAGAGAGTAGGGAAGAGTTTGAGCCTGTAACATCATGTGCTAATAGACTATCAATATGTTGCAATAAACATTGAATACTCTCTCCCTTGACAACCGAGTACGCGAGTTATTATTACTACCACTATACGACATTGCTGATTTCTAACAATACATAATAATTTTTGACTGCACACAAACTACACAGTTTGGTGGCTGGAGACATGACTCAGTTCAGCATCAGAGGAAGACCAGGGACCAGTCCCTTAGGGCTCTCTTCTAGGCAGTCCCAGTCCGGTTCTTGTTCCGCCGGCTGGGGCTCGGGCGTGGACAGTTCCCTTCTGGCCTCAGTCACCAGGGCTAATCCAGGCTCTGGTCCTACAGTGTTAAGTTGTCTGGGGAAATGTCCCAAGGTTATTGGGTATTAGGCATGCGGTGCAGGAACCTCCTCTATGCCGCCATCCAAGGTATCAAGTAAGCAGGGACTTAATTTATTTCTATGAACTGTTCAGGTGGGTCCCTCTTTGCCCTCTTGCCTGATTGTGTAAACGGGATGGCCCGGCTGAAGCTGTGAAACCACGTCAAATAGTTCTGGGCCCCAATGCGGAGTCATGTCTTGTTTTGTCGACGATTTTGTCGACGATTCTTAATTGCTGTTCCAAGGTTACATGTAACTCAGAGGAAGGTAAAGTTCCTTGTTCCTACCATATATGTAGGTCGAAAGTTGTGTTTTTTGCACCCCAAAGGTAATCTTTTAACTTTTCAGTCATTGCCCATTTAAAAGCCAAGAGCTCCAGTTAAAAGAAGTAGTTCTGATTATTCCTCTCGGTGGGGTGTATACCATGGCTGGTGTAGGCGATCACTCATTCTTGGCCATCTTGGAACTGTGCCAGTACAGCACCAAGGCCTTCCAGGCTTGAGTCTGTATAAAGTTAAAAAAGGGAGTGAAAAGTTACCATAAATCGGGACACTTAATAAGGCTTCCTGAAGGCCCTCAAAGGTTTGTTGGCATGCCGGCATCCACTTCACTGGAAAATTCTTTCCTCTGGCAAATGTGCCCTGTAACAGTGGATTAAGTGGGGAAACCACCTTTGAGAAGTCTTGAATAAATCTCTTATAGAAGCCTGCAAATCCGAAAAAGGGCCATACTTGTTTTACGTCTGTGGGACAACCCATTCTCAAATCACTTCTGTCTTCGCAAATCTTTAGCTACTCCATGATTGCTAATAATATGTCCCAAGTATTTTATCTCCTGTAAGAACAAATGGCACTTACAGGGTTGCAACTTCAGTGCATGGTGCTGGAGTTTCAGGAAAACCTGTTCCAAGTGGTTCAGGGGGCTGTCAAAATCCGGTGAATACACAATTATGTCATCTGTCTCTGAAAAGAGGCTGGACAAGAAATATTCAAGAGTTGGGATTTTTTTATACTTCTAGGTTACCCAGATGTAATCGCAATTGATACAGATGTGGCACATTTAATTACAGCGTTCTCTTACAGAGGTAAGATTTGGTAGATTGTGTCAAGCTTTGATTGCAGTGTTGGCTTCCATTCAGGTGATAGCCAAGAACAAAAGTTATGCAACCAGAAAAGTCAGGGGAAAGATCTTTATTCTGCATGAATAAAGATCTCTTTTTACTCAGAAAGATGCTGCATCCATGATTCCTACCCAAAAACATTTTTGATTCGTCAGGCCCCAGGAACATTTTCCACATTGTCTCAGTCTGTCTTAAATGAGCTCAGGCCCAGAGAAGGTGGCGGTAGTTCTGGATCTTGTTTATATATATATATATATATATATATTTCTTCTTTGCATGGTAGAGGTTTAACTTGCATTTGCGAATGCAACGATGTACTGTGTTCACAGGCAGTTTTTTTCAGATGTGTTCCTGAGTGATTTGCACTACATAATCATGTTTGATTTTAATGCAGTGCCGTCTGAAGGGCTGAAGATCACAGCCATCCAATATTGTTTTTTGGCCTTGTCCCTTGAATATAGAGGTTTCTCTGGATTCTCTGAATATTTTAATGATACCTTACATGAGATCCCCAAACTCTTCACAATTTTACAATTAGAAACATTCTTTAATGTTCACACTATTGCCCACACAGCCTTTCATAGATTGTTGAACCCCTCCCCATCCTCACTTCTGACAGACTTATCCTCTCTGCAATGATCTTTTAATTCCCAATTATGATACTAACCTGTTGCTAATTGACCAAATTCGTTGTATGATATTCCACCATGTTAGGTTTTTAGCATTACACATATTTTCCAGTTGTTTGTCGCCTCTGTCCCAACATTCCGAAATGTGTTGCTAGCATCAAATATTTTGTATTTTTCAATAAAAAAAGATTGTCTTAATTTCAACATTGTTGTCTTCAAACTAATTTCTATTGAATGTTGGGAATAAATGATGTGCACATCATTGCATTCTGTTTTTATTTCTTATTATTGTGACGAATACGCCATCTACTGCCCATCCTCCCCCTGCAGGAGGCGGGCTTCGGCGTTCGACGTCATCGGCCTTCTGACACCATTGCCCTGCTCATTAACTCATTGCACCTGTTGTCTCGTTTAGCGCACCTGATCATCATTCAGTCATTCCCCTCAGTATATATGTTCCCTCTGCTCCCTTTGTCTTTGTGTGTTATTGTCTCACTATCATGAGCATTGTCAAGCTCGCATTAAATAAAACTGAAACAACGACTCCGCTATCCGCTCCTCCTTGCTCACTTCAAAGAGCTGACAATTATCATAATATATATAATTCTATTGTTATAATATATATTTTTATATATATTTTGATGTAGCATGGAGAAGCCCCAAAATTAGCAAATTTGGAAGCAAGCATTTACAGCTTTTAGTAAGGGGATGACAGAACGTCTTGCTTTTTAACTCAAGAAAAACAGAAATGCTCACTTTAGTACCAAAGAAACAAAGAGCTTTGTTGGTAGATCTCTCTGTGAATCTAGATGGCTGCATGGTCGTATCCCAAAAAACCTTGGCATTACCCTCGACCCTGACCTCGCCTTTGTTGAACATACAAAATATATCTCATCAGCTTTGGTTACTTCTAGATTTGACTACTGCAATGCACTTCTTTCCAGTAACTCAATAAAAAATCTATTAATAAACTTCAATTAGTGGTGCACATGGCCGCTAGAATCCTAAATAGAACCAAAAAATGTAAACACATTACTCCAGGACTAGCCACTTTACACAGACAGCCTGTTAGGGTTAGGGCTGATTTTAAGGTTTTATTGTTAACCTATTAATCAATACATGGACTTGCTCCTGCTTACCTTGTTGAAATGATCCAGCAATGCATAACTACTTATAACCTTGGATCGCACATGCAGGCCTTCTAATTTAACTAGAATTTCTAAACAAACAGTCCGAGGCAGGGCCTTCTCTCTTAGAGGTCCACTACAGTGGAATGATTTGACAATTAAGGTCAGAAATGTCAAATCAGTGCAAACTTTCAAGTGTCTACGAAAGACTAATCTCATCAGCCTGGTCTATGATTAAGTGTAGTCTGGCCCAAGGGTGTGAAAGTGAAGGTGGGCTCTCATCACCATAGTGATGCACTCTCTCCAATGCTATTCAGGGGTGGCGTCACTGGTTTGTTTTTGTCTTTCTGTTACGCACTTCGTGAAATTAGGATGAACTCTGCTGGCAATAATTGGCCCTCATTCATGATGATTGCAGTTGGTGGGAGTCTTTTTGGTTGATGCTTGGCAATGTGGGGGGATTGATTTCCTGCCTGTTGGGCCCTGTCCGGGGCCTCCCCCGTATAGGGCCACAGTGTCACTGGACCCACCGTCTCAGCGTCACGGTATTACACTGCTATAATATTGTGCTGGGGGAGTAGGGTCAAAATTGTCCCTGTCTTCTGTCGTTTTAAAGATAGGAAGACTTGAGGTCTTGACCCACACCTGCGGAGTACCGGGCTTGACTCGTTGCGTTCCCTGTCCAAAGTCCTCCTGGTTGTGTTGCAGATCAAGATGATACCTGACGATTTCAGCTGCCACTCTTCTGACACCCCTTCCCCCCTATCCTTGTCCATCTGGTCCTGCCTCCGATCTGGAATAGGTTTAAATAGACTCTGGGCTAAGCCCACATGCATCGAAAATAAATTGCAATTTGGACCCTTAATATGTTCACCTGGCACAGCCAGAAGAGGACTGGTCACCCCTCGGAGCCTGGTTCCTCTCTAGGTGTCTTCCTAAATTTCAGCCTTTCTATGGAGTTTTTCATAGCCACTGAAGTTCAAAACTTCTGTAGTTTGCACCCTGTGGTTTAAGGTTGGGTGTTTTGTGAAAGCTTTGTGACAACTGCTGATGTAAAAAGGGCTTTATAAAATAAATAGGATTGATTTGATTGATCCAACCAAAAACCAAATTGGGTGATTCCTGCCAAACCAACGAACATTGCCCATGGGGAAAATAAGTATAATGTACATGTCTAACAGAGACTTACAGTCTAACTGTGATGAAATTATTCTTAAGTCAATTTCAGCAGTGCTCTACCTAGAACCATATGGTGACAAACAAAGAACCCTATATATTTTGACGTTTATCTCTGCACTGACTGCAAATCTGTCAAACCATGGTCTTGCAATGAATCAACTGAGAGGCTGTGGCTTTGCTGTTGTGACACTCAGGGCCCCCCTTAATTACTCATTAGAGGGAATCAAAAACTATTACAGTTTTATCAAATTACGAATATACCAAATTGTATTTGGAACTTCCCATATAGTGCTATAGGTGTACATGCTACTACTTTTACACATTGCTTGTAACAATGTACTTTAGGTGAGAGGGACCATCTGGCTACTTCTTAGCGCACAGTTCAAAAGCCAGCATCAATGTTGGGGGTGCATTAGTGCACATGGCATGGGGACTTGCACATCTGTAGATGCACCATTAATTCTGAACAATATATACAGGTTTTGGAGCAACAAGTGCTGCTATCCAGACAAAATTCTTTTTCAGGGAAGGCCTTGCTCATTTCAGCAAGACAATGCCAAACCAGATTCTGCATGACAAAAAGATAAAACCAACAGACCTTACAATACATGAAAGGACTCTTGTTGTGGATTGGGGGAACTAACAAAGTAATGAACTGGACCGATGGCTACTGTAGGTTAGAGGGACAGAGGAAACTGTGAAGTTGTTAATCTGTTTGTTGTTTTGTTCTGCCAAGAGAATACCGAAGGGCTCTGTGAAGGGGGTTGACCCACTGGGTGACTCCTATTCAGCTAGGGTCTGATTATTATTCAACAAGCCATCTGTTGGATCAAGCCTGTTTCCTGCAATTGTTGTATCAATAAATGTATTCCATTATTTGTGGACATTTCCACGACACCCCGAACCGTTGAGCAGCTGAAATCCTCTATCAAGTGTTGCAGCTTAACCTGCTTCACCCAAGTAAGTTGATGAGAAGAGAATCAGACCAAAGACAGATTCAATATTTAACTCACTTAATTGCGTACAACGGATATATCTGGAGACCAGCTTACCAACGAGTCTGACTCTTGCCTTTCGTCTTCCTCTTTTATACAGACATTTTAAGTTGGACCCTGAGCGATGCATTATCTCCAAGTCTGGTCATCTCTCGTTCTCTACGTCTCGTGATGCGTTGCTCATTGTCTAGATTGTGCGTGATTGTCTCTAACAGTCACATGCCATAGTCTAACCGATAACATGCTGTATTCTACTCTTACACACTGGGGTCTCCAATACATTCTTTGCTTGGATCAATAGATGTAAACACACACACACAGCTGATTATATCATCTCCTAACAATCCTGCTCTAAATAGATTCTATCATCTCCTAACATTCTTGCTCTAAATGTGTATGTTTCAAACAAGTAAGAATGGGAGTATATTTCCCTTTCAAAACTACAGCAAAAAGCATCCCAACATTTTTGGAAACGGGGCAGTAAAGGGTAAGCTGTAAATGTCCCATAAACATACAACAAGGAAAGACTAGCATGCATTTGGTTGATACTTGCTCTCTTGAAGGAAAAGGTCATGTGCTCTGTTTGTTTTGGACGGCTCTTCTTCCTACACCGATTAAGGAGATTTGGATTCCAGGATACTCAACAACTTCTACAGATGCAGTATCGAGAGTATCCTGTCCGGCTGCATCACCGCCTGGTATGGCAGCAGCACCCCCCTTGAACATAAAGCACTTCAGAGGGTGTTTAAAAAAAACAAGCAGAGGTCTGACCGCCATCCCTGAAGGATCTCTACACAGAGCGGTGTAGGAGGAGCAAACAAATCATTACAGATCCCAGCCACCCATGCCATGAACTGTTTACCAAGACGTCAAGCAGAAGGTACAGGAGTATTCGGTCCAAAACTAACTGGCAACGGGACAGTTTGCTTCCTCAGGCCGTAAGTTTGCTCAATTCAGGTACCCCTCTGTTCTTCCATCCATAGTCACATGCACACCTCTCACTTTATATCATACTCATCTGCCAGTCATTTCATGCACACCTGTCACTTTTACATTGCACTACGGTTGTACAGTTATTATTATTGATGCATGCTTTTTGCATAGTTTATTTATTGATAGTTTGTGTAATCTTTAAAATTACTGTTACTTTTTTAACTATTAACTGCACTGTCGGAAGTAAGACAACCAATCATTTCATTGCAACTGACAAATAAACCTTTTTCTGCTTCTAAGCAAGCTGCAGTTTTTGGGAATTTCATATTTCCCGCACCTGAGGTTGCTCTCCCCATCTTCGCAACAACATATTTTTTCCATCAGATCCTCAAGAGCAGACAATTAGGTGATTAAGCAAAAAGTGCTTCAACATTTTAGGTAAGTTTAAAATCCTTTCATGGCTAATGTTAGAAATCAGCCATGTCATATAGTGGTAGTACTAATAACTTGCGTACTCCCTTGTCAAGGGAGAGATTAATTCAATTGTTTATTGCAGCATATTCACAGTCTATTAGCACATGATGTTACAGGCTCAATCTCTTCCCTACTCTCCTCGTCTCTCTCAACGTAATGTGGGGTACAAGCGGTTAAATACCTTGAGGAGCGTGTTTACCTAGCAAAGCCAAGACACTAAACCCGACACCAAATGGTTAATGTAAACATTCCTGTGATTACCAGAGCGCAACCTACAGGGAGAAACTTAACAGAGGGGTTTCCTGTTATTCTCATTATCTAGGCACATTCACTTCTAATGAAAAGTACATTAATATTGTAGTTGTTAATGCTCAGATCCTACACTAAGGACTTGCTCTCGGCTATACATAAATATATGGGAAAATGGGTGGCAATGTAGTCTGTTACTAAAGCTTTCACAATCGTTTTTTGTTAAGTTTTTGTATACTCGTTGGTTTATCACTATTAATCTACTTGCCTGAATTCACCATATTTGTCTCTCATTATTTGATCCTAAAGAAAAAACAAATATGACTAACAATTATTGAAATTATCGGGAATTTGGAGGAAAACAAGACACCAGGCAAGCCTAGTTCAGCCAGCCCACAATAGAGAGCATTGCCCCCTCAAGATAAAAAGCCAGGTCACCCATGTGGAAGACTGTGTTGTTAACCACTACACCACAGAGCTGTACCACAGATGTGATAGGTGTCAGTACAGCCTCTTGTGTCTACCCTGAACAATTCCTCTTTTGCCACTGGCCATTTCATCAGTTAAATGGCCATTCGTGAATGATATTGATACATTTAAACTGACTAACATTTCTTACTAAGTGTGCCTCCACCACAAATTGCATCTACGAACTGTATGGCATTTGCCACTGGACGTTTTAACAGTGTATTAGCCAGTAATAGGATTTACCAGTATCTACTAACTTACTGGAATAGTCATAAGAATTAAGCAATTGTTAGCGAATCTGCCAAAGCTATTTCCTTTCATGGCATGACAACATACTTTTTTCTTTCATTCGTGAAAGAAATTGATACAATAACTATCAATAAATGTGCACATAACTAGCTTTTTCATCAAGTGAAAAGACGAGAGAATCGTGGAATCTACTAGAAACAGTTGCAATATTGTATAACCATACACGTATATAACTAAATAAAATAAATAAATGTTATTGCTCTCAATAGATTCAAACTTGGGTCTTCCATGTGAGAGGACCTGTCTTTAACCACTATGCCATGGGACTGACATGTTCCAGCAGTCGCTAAACATATTTGAGCATTGTGTTAAACTAACGTTTCTTATTAAGTTTACCTCCACCATAACATCAATGAACTGTATGGCTCTTGCCACAAGCCGTTTGAACTGCTATTAGCCAGAAATAGGCTTACTAATATCAACTAACTTCCCAGGAATAATCGTAAGATTTGAGCAATTGCTAGTGAGACTGAAGATTAACTTTTCCATGCCAGAAACACTCACAATATAACCGTATACAGTTTTAGTTAAGGCTTACTATAAAACGTAACTAATGTATGTTGTAGCCAGCAAATATGTGTGCCTTTCCTGACCCAAAACGCATGCACGGATGAGTACTTCAAAAATCCACTCAGTCAGTTAGTCAGTCAGTCACTCAGTCACAAAGTAAGAGACATTCACTCTTCTTGGTCAGCTCCGCTTACGCTGTCTGGCAAAAATGTTAAATGAAAAATCATTTTTGTGAATAATGTACAGTGGTCTGCAAAAGTTTGGGCAACCTTGTTAATGTCCATGATTTCCCTTCATAAATCGTTGGTTCTTAGGATAAGAAAAATCAGTTAAATATATCATATAGGAGACAAACACAGTGATATTTGTGAAACAAAGTTTATACCATTTACAGGAAGTGTGCAATGATTGTTCGAACAAAATTAGGCATGTGCATAAATTTGGGCACTACAATCAAAAAAATAACTCAATATTTTGTAGATCCCCCTTTTGCAGAAATAACAGCTTCTAAACGCTTCCTATAGCTTCCTATGAGGGTCTGGATTCTGGTTGGAGGTATTTTGGAC
>JACXGJ010009819.1:0-23379 GCA_016801105.1 Esox niger | reverse complement strand
ACACACACACACACACACACACACACACACACACACACACACACACACACACACACACACACACACACACACACACACACTTCATTTCTGACAATATTCAGACGAGCGCACGCACACACCCGGCTACCAGACGGTCCAATGTCTTTCACTTACGTGATCATTCTGCAGATTCTCCAGTAAGGATGGATCCTCGAAGGCCCCTTCTGAAGGATTCTCTCTGTTGTGCCTTACAGGGAAAAAACACCGGCTGTATATTAAATACCCAACATCGTTCTACAGCGTATAATCACTTACAACCAAGAGCTGTACTCTGGCACTTGTTTATGTCTGGATTTGGCGAACAGTGATTGGCTAGTTTCAGTGGAATTCCCTCTCACCCATAGGCGACTCCAGCAACAGTGCACTTCTTAAACTGCATCACGTTGCAGGTGAGCGTTCCCGTTTTGTCAGAGAAGATGTACTTGACCTGGCCCAGCTCCTCATTCAGGTTGGAGGTCCGAGCTATGGCGGAGCTATCCGTGGCCTCGTAGTGCATGTCCATATCCTGAACACACCCAGACACACAAACGCGTTTGAACAGGCAGTTGGGTTGCAGCCAGTTAAAACTGAAATGTACTGCAGCCAGTTAAACCTGAAATGTACTGCAGCCAGTTAACACTGAAGTGTACTGCAGCCAGTTAACACTGTAGTGTACTGCAGCCAGTTAACACTGAAGTGTACTGCAGCCAGTTAACACTGTAGTGTACTGCAGCCAGTTAACACTGAAGTGTACTGCAGCCAGTTAACACTGAAGTGTACTGCAGCCAGTTAACACTGAAGTGTACTGTAGCCAGTTAAAACTGAAATGTACTGCAGCCAGTTAAAACTGTCTGGGATCCTGAATCCAGTTCAGATAGGTTGTATTGTGCAGTCTGTTTGTATTTTATAAGGATCCCTTTGAGACATCACCGCGACAACAGTCTTCCTGCGGTCCGACAAACAAACAAATCTGAATGATTTACAAGTTTCTCACCCAGTTGATGAAGTACGCCTGGACGAACTTGATGACCTCCAGAGTGACCAGCAGGCTGATGGGGATGAGGTTGTTGAAGAGGATGATGAAGGTGAGGAAGTTCAGGCCAAAGTTGGCAGCGCCACCATCTGTCAGAAGAAGGAGTTAGACAGAAACAATTACAATACGTACGCAGATAAAAGCCCAAAAAACTGCATGGCCTAATTGTCGACTGTGAACAAACACACATTTGCTCAGCAGTCCTCTACAGCTCTACCAACTCATCCTAAATCCTCTGACGAGGTCTAGCAACTGAGAGTTAAAGATCTACATGAACCACGGGAGTTAACAGGGCTAATGGCTGGAGAGGGTCTAAGACGAGGCAGTCTGGGGGGACTAAATCAACCACAGCCACGAGAGATTACCTGGAGCTGTTAAGCCGTACAGTGGTGAAGACAAATAAAGGCAAATGTCATAATCACATTCAATAATAATGTAAAGTAACGTAAGGCAACATAACTAAGAGTGACATACAGCAGCGGAACACAATCACGTAAAGTACTCACAGTTCAGGTCCATGTACCAAGCCTTGTCCCCATGCCGGGTTTTCCAGAGGGTCTGTCCGGCTGAGCAGCCCAGGGAAATGGCCAGCAGGCAGCCAAAAAGCGCCAGGATCAGGGTGTTGGTGACGCGCTCCACACTGGACAGCTTGAGTGGCGGCCGCGTGCTGTTCTGCATAAGCTTGGTGTCATGGCCCGTGTACACCACCATGCCATGGACCCAGTGGGTGTTCCGAAGACGGGCCCCACGGAGTAGGATCTGCTCAGGGCCAAGCGGGACAGGGCTGGGGGAAAAACGGGGAGAATGTTTTTTTTGTTTTTAATTACAGGGGTTGAAAAAGTTATTGGTGTGTTGGGAAACTGGAGAATTCACTGGAATAACCCAAGGAACTCTGGGAATCAGTGATTCAACTGACCGTTGAAGCAGTTTCAGAAAGGGGATACATTCACTGTATGAAACTACACAGATAAAGCCTGCTACTACACTGCAGAAAGACAAGGTCACCTCAGGTCAACTGTTCTTATAAAATGGACTCTATAGATATAATTAATTGACAGTCGTATAGACCCCTCTAACCTATGACCTTCTAATCGGATGACGCCCACAAAGTCGTAGAGGTGGCGATTGGGGCTTTCGCACTCCAGGCGCCCGCTCAGCCGCGACAGGCAGTCAACGTCCCTGTCCTCCGCAGTGACCTGGAGGCCCTGGTGAGGAAGAGGAGTTGTTAAAAACCTACAGGGAGAAGAGGGGCTGGCTCCTCTTAAATGTGACCACAGGAGTCCCAACATAACATGTGTGTGTGTGTGTGTGTGTGTGTCTCTATGTGGGGGAGGAGTGCTCACCTGTCGGATCTTCAGGTTGGTCTCTCCATCTAAATTCGAGGTCTCGATGTAGCACATAGCATGAGGCTCGCTGTTGAAAACACAATGAATGTTTAACAGCCTAGAAGGTCACTGCGCCTGTACAGCAATTGGTGTTCACAGGAGTCGTATAAACAGGGAAAAACACACAACGCACAAAAGTCAAGCCACGTAGGCCGCAGACAGACAGGCAACGAGAACCTGTGAAGGCGAGTGCCGTGCTGTTTAAACACAGGTTACCAATGCAATGGTTTAAGAGCCAGTAGTGTAAAAAGAGAGGAGCGCCTGGCACACACAGAGCGGAATACAAAAGGGATTCAGTTAACCAGGACTTAAGCATGAAACCGGGCATTGGGCAGGTTCCAGTGTTTGACGAGGATCCGCATAAAGTGGCATCCTTGGCTTGTCCCTTGGGACCACTGAGGCCAGTTGTAAAGTCCTAATGTTAGACAGTGGGCTCAGCGGGACTATCCGCAGCCAGGGCGTGGTAACAGACAGCTAGACCCTGACCTGGACGCCAGCAGTACGAGGTCCGCTGGTAGGTGGTCCCCGTCGCTGGCTCTGACTACATCGCCCACCGTCACCTTAGTCACCCACAGAGAAGAAAGCAGGGAGGACCGAGGGGGAAGCGGTCGGGGTGGGAGGAGGCGCAGGGGCACACGGACAAACATCACAGGGGACGTTGAAAAAGGGGGACACAGAAGACAAAGAGACAACCTTCACAATCAGACAGAGGCATCGGAGGAACTAGCAGAGACGGCTTGGGCTCGCTACAGCCGGATCACCGGGGGTCTATGAAGTCTGGAGCAACGGGAGCAAAGAGCTGACCCGCAGGCTGACCACGGCACAAACCACCCATCTAACGTCTCTGCTCAAAGGACTACCTGGAGGACAGCAACACAGAGTCTGCTGGGATGTACTCGCTCCCATTTACTCTGACTACATCTCCCACCTCTACCTGCAAAAAAACACACCCGTTAATGGACATGACAGACACCAGTCGGTTGCACGCGTTTGTCTGCTGAATGCATGGAATACAGTCATTCAAACCAGTGGGTCGGAATCCCGGCAACGATCTGATCACAGACACTGTATGAAGAAAACTGGCAACGTAATGCAGAATTATCTTCTAGGTCTCTCTAACATCACAAAGAACAGTGGGAGACTGGGGTTCAGTCTAATAACTAGATATTCAGACATCAAACAAAGAACATGTGGGATTCTTTGGGCAAGAAGGCAAAGAATTTACGTGGAAAAGGAATGACTCAAATGGTCTCAAACGTAGCTACAGACCTTCTCCCAGTGAACAACCTTCCATGCGCCGTCTCTCAGAACTGACAAAGAAAGACAAAGGAGGCCATTTAGTAAGTAAATCCTGATCCCAAATATATCGGTTAATCTACTTGTTTCAAAAGCCGTTATGGATGTCATTTAGTTAGGTGGTCTTTACCGTGGGTCTCCTTCCTGTTCACCACTTTGTCTGCCTTGTGACGTTTCTGTTGAAAAGAATATTAAGAGAAATTCACTTTGTCCACATTTTACTGATACTGATACCTTTTTTGGACAACAGGCACATTTTCTTCAGGAGAACAGACAATAGATGCATATTGCCTCTACATACAGTAAATAGGTATGTATTTACAGTGTAAATGTTTCTCAAAGTCATAGTTCCATGATCTCACCAGGTCCTCGATGATCTCTTTCAGGGCTGCCACCAACAGAATGAGAATCAAGGGGACCAGGGTCGTCCAGCGTCCCGTAGGAGAAACATCCGGAATTTGCTACCAGCAGAATGGGTTATGTAGGACACAGATGTGATTAGACTGTGGATCAAACCAATAGTAACTTTTTCTTTCATTTATTTTTGCACAAAACCCCGCCTAGGTCGATTTCTGAGCTAAAGTGAACCACCCATTTCAAAAAGCACAATTTACAGGTAGTATTTCGGCTAAGCACAGCGGAAATTTACAACTAAAAAAACGAGGCACCTGCAGGAGAGCAATGAACAGGAAGAAGGAGTTGGCAGCTCTCCTGAACTGAGCGTACAGGAATCGAGGCAGGAAGGTGAGCACGTTGTATTTTGCGGTGCTGGAGAAGGGGACAGGGAACACCTCATGGTGAGAACATATCTGGTATTCATCCAGAAACTACATGGCTTAATGTGTACAAAGTAGACAGATGAATTAGAGATAAAAATCTGGTATTTACTAAGAAACTAGTCAGTATAATGTTTAAGTTGTAATAACATAGATCAATGAATTAGAAAAAATATCTGTTATTTAGTAAGAAACTAGTCAGTATAATGTTTACATTGTAATAACATAGATCAATGAATTAGAAAAAATATCTGTTATTTAGCAAGAAACTAGTCAGTATAATATTTACATTGTAATAACATAGATCAATGAATTAGAAAAAAGTCTGTTATTTAGTAAGAAACTAGTCAGTATAATGTTTACATTGTAATAACATAGATCAATGAATTAGAAAAAATATCTGTTATTTAGTAAGAAACTAGTCAGTATAATGTTTACATTGTAATAACAGATCAATGAATTAGAAAAAATATCTGTTATTTAGCAAGAAACTAGTCAGTATAATATTTACATTGTAATAACATAGATCAATGAATTAGAAAAAAGTCTGTTATTTAGTAAGAAACTAGTCAGTATAATGTTTACATTGTAATAACATAGATCAATGAATTAGAAAAAATATCTGTTTTTTAGCAAGAAACTAGTCAGTATAATATTTACATTGTAATAACATAGATCAATGAATTAGAAAAAAGTCTGTTATTTAGCAAGAAACTAGTCAGTATAATGTTTACATTGTAATAACATAGATCAATGAATTAGAGAAAAGTCTGTTATTTAGTAAGAAACTAGTCAGTATAATGTTTACATCGTGGTAACATCGACTTATGAATTCCACTATTGGTAAAGTATGAACCACTACCTGACATGATTGGTGCAGAACTTGGTGAGTTGAGGCTGATTGATGAATATAAGCCTAGAGTCCTCCAGGTTAGCTGCCGGGACGCTCGATGTGGCTTCCTCCGTCTTTTCATATCCTACAGGACAGGGGTACAAAGAATAAGACCGCATTCAGGCAAAACCTTCATTAATCTTATTCAACTTGATTTCACGAAAACCGAAAAGCCTTCGACATACCCGATTTCTGTGCATAACAATCATCTCCAGGCTCTGTGTAACTTACCATGGTGCAAAGACCATCTGCCAACAGAAAGGCATTGGCCTACAGGATTAAAGCGCCAGAGGAAAACAGCATCTCGCCTGCCACTCCAACAGAGTGTGGACTACTTTAGACTAAGAAGATTAGCCTAGAGATATCATGACTGACTCAAGACCTGCACAAATACCAGAGGTTTACACTACACACAAATCCTCTCCAGACCAAGACAGTTTACAATGCAACATTTTGTTCCCGCATATTTAATGTCCCTGCGGCCTAACGTCCAACTGTGCATTTGGCTTACAGTCACCTACAGTCACCTCTAAAAAGATTGGCACCCTTCATAATGATGACCAAAAATGGCTGCATAAAATAAACTCTGATAACGACCAGGAGTATATTGTAATTTTCCATCATGTGGATTATAATGTACTTTACTAATTACTCACTGGAATTAACTAAAATTACAAATGCATTCCAAATGTAAAATTATGTATTTCAAAAACAAATAGATGCCAAAATAATTGGCACCGGTATTTTTTGTACTTAGTGCACAGACAACAGCCCTAACGTGAGAACACAATGGAAGGGATATTAGATATTCCTCCTTTGAAAAATGTTTATTTTGCGGTCAGTTAACTATTTCCTTGTGGATTTCAATGTTTGCTTGGGGACAATATCTTGCTGTATGATTCAGTTGGAGCCAAGTTTTAGCTTACTGGCACTGGCACAGGCAACTGGCCAAAATGTCACAGCCTACTTGGTAGAGTTTATGATAGCATTAACTTAAAAAATTCGGTTATGGAAGGCCAAGACAACCTTGTTTATTACAGAAATGCTCTTAAAACCATAGAATGTTAAGTTAGACGTAAATACGTGTAAATGTATTACTAAGAATCTTTAGGGATACCAGTCATTTTGACACCTATCCTTTAATGAAAGAAATATATAGACCAACTTACTAAAAAAAGTTTCCTCTAATTTATTGTATTATCATACAATCATATTTTATGGTGTAAAATAAACAACCGCTCATTACTTCTTTGCCCACGGCTCATGCTTTATCTTGTCTGCTAAATGTCTATCTAGCATGCTTGATGTTTGTTTTTTCTCTTTTTTGGCCTAATAATGTAAAGCACTTTGAATAACCCCTCTGTATGAAATGTGCTAAACAAATAAATGTGCCTTGCCTTGCCTGTGTTGTTTATTTTATATGGTTTAACCTTTTTGTACCTTTAGCAGCAGTGGATATGATTTATGAGGTATGTCCCAGCCCACTGTTCAGTAGTTGGCTGATTGAACAAAGTCTTAGTCGTCCCGTATTCTTTTTGAATGGTGGGAACTTGTATCTCCTTCCAGAGAGCAGCACACCTGAATCTTAATTTATATTTTGATAGGCTAACTAAACTTGGACTAGCCTCAAGGCTGTGTAGGTAACAACTTACCCAGGATGTATTACTATTCTTGTGGTCCAATGTAGCTCACATGGTCAAAAAACATACACCCCCCACGTACGATAACTAATTTTGAGCCAGTGACTCCTAGGTTATCGGGCCATATCTCTAACCACTATCTGCCACCTCATAAAAACGTCACCAAAAACAATAAAGAGAGTAATTCAGTGCACCCACACAAACCATGAGCTTATGATACACAGAACCTCTGTTTAATAATCAAACCAAAGACAATGGCTACATTTTACTGTTCATACATTACTCTTCCTCTGCACCATCTTCAGGGGACGTGAAAGGATTTATCAGGGGGCAGGAAAATTAGCTTGTTCAAACCTTTTGTTGAGGTTTGGAGACCATAAGCAGCGATTATATAGTTAATGAAATAAACGATTACAATTTTAGAGAGACTATTTACTTCTGGGAACGGAACGATTTAAGCATTAGAAACGACGTCAGCATTAGTCTGGTCTGACAAGTTCGTTGATGAATTAACTAGCGACCTCTCCTTGGACAAATACCGTGGAACAGCACCTGGGTTAATCATGATCATCCAGATTAAAGTTACAGGACCACTATACCTTTCTAACTCTGAAAATGTATGTGTTGGAATTTTAGTACAGTACAGTAACAGACAAAACGAGTGGATTTAAAAGTGAAAGTGGTTTAAAACAATGATGTATACAGTTAACTTTTCCAAGAAACGCAGGCATGATATATTTGTGTCAGTTGTTAGACATACAGCCTTTGCCTGATTAGACTCTAACTTCACAATACCTCTACTTCATGTCATGTGCTAATGTACTCAGACTAATCAAGCAATGTTCTGTACAAATATGTATCCATCGAGAACTAGTAGTGAACAGTCTCTTACGCTCTGTGTATGAAATTCTTTCAGAATGCCTCCTAACACAAGCTAGCCATTACTTGAAATGGGACCTTATACATTCGTGACGGACAAAGCCCACCTACCCTCCAGTCGTGAACGGACGTCCGATAGAGTTCCTTCCACAGCCATACTACCACAGTGAAGGCACCTGTCAGTGCCGGGTCGCTGCTGCTGTAGACGGCTAGTTGACTAGCCCAGCATGCTAATTAACGATAGCAAACATACGACGTCACTTGAAACCGTATTTTCAGAACTGGCGCTAAGAAAGGTTAGTAGCTAGCAAAAGCTAAAGCTAGCTAAACTTGCAAGTTCTTCGTCTGCTTTAATTATTTCAAACGTTATGTTCAACACGTCTACGTTAGAAGGTTAATACGTGTTTTGCAGATGGGAGCATGAATCATAACGATTTAAGCTGTCTGACATGTTTCACTCTTTTCAGTTTGCAGCTTGGGCCATCTGTTGTCATCATCTGTTTTGATTTTATGTGGAACAGCTTCCGGGTTGCACATTCGTTGTTTCACGGTCCAGTTGATGGTTCAGGCCAATATGCTTGGTCTGTTCCAAAGTCACCATGCAGTTATTTTATTGCATTTTTTAAACAATCACTTAATGTCTATTAAATTACTTAGTGTGATTATTTATTTTGAGAAAACTCTTAAATTATCTTTCAATCATGTATTTCCTGGATCCTCCTGTAGATAGTAATATAAGCCTGCCTGTGGGCGTTTAGAAAACCAACGATATTTCACTATGTGGCCATGTTAGGCTGACGGAATGTGGTATTATAATTATATCAGCCTTGTTTATATTAATAAGTTGTATGAAAGCAACATGCCACTCGAATAGGCTGAAATTCACACAGCGTTGGTAACCGTTTTTTTCCAGGATAATAAGACATCAAAGGGTTTGTTGATATATTGGCGATACACCATTGCTATAAAGAGCAGTTCTTATGTACGACACACTGCAGAGTGCCTAGACACAGCGGTTTTACCACAACCCCTCATGCCTTGTTGATTACAAAACTCCTTGCGTGTTGTAAGTACCCAAAGCACAGTTTTAACTTCAGTAACAATATTCATTGTAGCTCAGTTTTCCCTAAATGATCTGGTATGCCTGTGCGCTCATTCGGCCTGAAATATTGTTGCCAATAAAAAACAATTAGAAGACTATTGGGATGAACAAACCAAACTGTAAAAATTGTATTCTTGACATTATTGGTGATTTGTTTTTTATGTGGACGTCATTGCACACCACTTTGTCAGTTGTTTTGATCAACACACCACTTAGTGGGAACATTTACATATTGAACAAATATAGAAAAATAGAAAATGTCCTCACATTTAAGACTTCCAACTGAGTAATCCATAATGATTGAACATTGCTGGATTAAAATCATGCGGAGAAAACATTGATTCAATTAGTTTTTGCCCAGCAGGATTAATCTGATCTGGCCCATGCCAACCACCAGCCTGGAGATTTGCCCAGTTGCATGCAAAGAGATCCCAAAATATATCTACAGCCTCCTTCCTACCACTGATCTCTCAATTTTATCACTTAAACACGCCTTCTCTGTCACGCTTGATTTGCAATATGGTATAGGGAGTACAACAGTCCACGCACTGGGTGGCTGGAGTCTTTTTATGATCTTTGTGGCCTTCCGCTGAAACTATCTGGTAAAGACACATTAGATTTCAGGGAGCTCTGCCCATGTGATATACTCAGTCGTCTGCGCTACCCTCTTCAGCACCTTGCCGCCGCTACATTATGAAATGTTAGCATTTTTTAGCAATTTAGCAGACGCTCTTATCCAGCGCTACTTGCAAACGGGTCACTCAGCGTTTAGAGCGACTGTCGGGAATGTCAGTTCTACAAGGACGGACTCGGGGTGCCGTAGCAGAGGCCCTTAGCGCTGCAGTTCACATCTCCATCATAATAAAATGTATTTTAAACCAAGCATCGCTCCCCGAGGTGCGCCAAAGGTTACGTTTACAATAATTCTGGATGTGCATAAAGCTGACTGCTCCTATTATTTTTTTGGACCTGGCATTGGACTAGAAACCATTACATTGATTTGATCTTTGAAAATCATTCCATTATATTAAATGAAAACACATGCAAAGCTATACGATACACCCCCAGCCGGACTAGTCCCCCCACCCCTGAATCCCTATCCCGTACCACATGTTGTTGGGCTTGATGAAATACGTGCAGTTTGAAAAGCAGTGCCACGCTTGTGATTAAAATGTCTGTTAATATCTCCAGGATAGCCATCCAGCGATAATAACAAGAGCCCGGAGAAACGAACCACGCACTTTACTCCAAAGTGACTCATAAACACTCCTGAGGTTAGAAAAACATGATTTGGTGCCAACAGCCGGTGTGTGAAGGTTACAGTAGGACAATGGCTGTTTTTTCCTTAATGTCAAACCTTCTCTCCCTTCAGCCTATCTGGGTGTGAAACAACGTTGAATTTAGCAGACAGGTAGACCTCCTTGGTCCATGTTTTTGTATCAGCAACTGTGTTACATATTCAAAGCATAGAAAAGGTACAGTCCATCTTGTTTTGCTTTTTAATATAATTGTTATATATTTTAGATTTCAATAAATGAAAACCTCGTCATAGGCCTAGAGCTCCAGATAATCACATGCCACATATCCAGTTGAGCCCAACAGGTGGCAGCAAAATACATTGTTTCAACATTGTTTGTGGCTACCCTCCAAGGTAATTTTTGCCGGACCGAGTAAGCGGAGCCGGCTAAAAGAGTGAATGTCACTGACTGCCTGCCTGCCTGTCTGACTGAGTACACCTTGTGAAATAGCGGTGGTTAGCGAAGCGCACTTGCAATCTATAGGTGCCGTGTTCAGATATTCTCACAGGCAAAGCGAAGTACGTACTATGAATTATTCCGCACAGACGAAAACTTTACTGGTTAAAACCTTCAGTATCTACATTATAGTAAATCTGAATTAGAACAGTTTTACGGTTATATTGCGACTGTTTTTGGTGGATTTTCCAAGTACGCATCCGTGCATGTGTTTTGGGTCAGGATGGACAAACAATTTGCTGGCTACAACATACAGTAGTTACGTTATAGTAAGCCTTAAAGACAGTGCCTCTCATGTGGAAGACCTACATTTGAATCTATTGAGAGCAACAACGTTTATTCATTTTATTTGTAGGCCGCAATAAAACATTTGACTTGATTAAAAAGTTAGGTATCGTATCAATCTCATTTACAAATGAAAGAAAAAGTATGTTGTTATGCCATGAAAGCAAAGAATACATTCCAATGCCATGAAATGCAATAGCTTTGGCAGACTCACTAACAATTGCTTAATTCTTGACTATTCCAGTAAGTTAGTAGATACTGGTAAAGCCTTCTACTGGCTAATACGCTGTTAAAACGGCCAGTGGCAAATGCCATACAGTTCATAGACGCTATTTGTGGTAGAGGTAAACTTAGTAAGAAACGTAAGTCAGTTTAACTGAATCAATATCATTCACAAATGGCCAATCAGCTGTTGAAACGACCAGTGGCAAAATTTGTTCAGGGTAGACACAAAAGGTTATACTGACACCAGTCAAATGTACAGCTCTGTGGTGTATTTTAAACGACACGGCCTTCCACGTAAGTGATCTGGATTCAAGTATCGAGAGGGCGAAACTTTTATTGCGGGACAGCTGAACTCGGCTTGCTTGGCTTCTTGTTTCATGTTATGACGATGTTGAGGTAATATTATGAGAATGTTGAAGTGATGTTAAGATCATGTTCTGGCTACGTCATCAACTTGTTAAGGCTTTATTTTGAGCATGTTGAGGTGATGTTATGACAACTTTATTGTCATTGAACAGTACAAGTACATTGCAACCAATGCAGTTAGCATCAAACCAGAAGTGCAAATAGAAGAGGGCAGGAAATGTACAGGTATTTATTATTTACAAGTATTAAGTATAATGTATGTTAAAAGTGGGATGTATAGATGTGCAATGAAGGAAAATTGAAGGTGCAGGGATACCAGCAATGAGGTTCCCGAGGTAGACATGTACATGTAGCAACGGATAAAGGTCCTTAGCAGTGTCAGAGTCCAGTAGTACAGAGAGGGTACTGCACCAAGGTCCCTAAGAAACAGAAAAGTTCACAAGGATCCTTGAAGACAGGCAGGCTTTTTCAGCCTCCTCATAAAGTACAGTTGCTGCTGTGCTTTTTTGGCCAGGGTTTAGGTGCTGATGATGCTATGAGCATGTTGAGGTGATGATGGAACAATATCTATATACTTCATGGATTTTTCTGAAATTTCACAGATAATTTTTCCAGTTCCCATGTGAAATGTATAAACTCTGTGGCCTGTCATACTAATTTCAGAGAATCTTCGAGCGCTCTAAGAGAAAATGGGCGCATCCAAACCCTGGATGAGGTGGTTATCATAGTTATCACGGAAAGATCTGGAGAAAGACTCCCTATAAAGCAGCAGCTGAGGGATTGCACTGCTCGTCTATCTGTGTGTTCAGTAAAACATATTTGCAAAAAAAAGCTTTTCTGTGAAGTTTATGTAATAACTCAAATTGCCTGAAGTATTTTACAAAAAAATTCTAAAGACAAGAGATTGTAAGATATTCTACTTTTTGAAAGAGAAAATGGTATTGAGACCAGATGATCTGTTTCACTTCATTCCATGTAGGCTTTCACTGATCAGCCACAGGGCTCCGTTTCCCTGTACGGAGTGGAAATGATTACCTTTTGATTCAGATTTATACATCCAGTTGGATACCTGGCTCCGTGTACATCTGTGATTTTGAGGTTCATTTTCATTTGGAAATCCAATAACTAACATTTTAAATACCTCCTTGAGGGAACTGAACCCACATCCCCGGCGTTACAAGCACCACGCTCTTACCGTGAAATCTACACAGAAATGAGTCGCCGGTCAAATGTGATGTACTAAAAAAACTAGTGTCATGTAATGAATGTGTAATAATTGTGGGGACCTTCATTTGGTGCTCTTTTGATCAAATCAAAAGAAGAGAGCGAGTTCATTTGAATTGCTTTTTATGAACAACTCTGCATCTCAGACGGAAACAATTTACAAAGAGAACATGCTTAGGTTTTTGGTCTACACACTTATCCACTTACAGCTCAGACAATCACACGGTGTCTCTGGAACTGGCTGCAGACTGGCAGTTAAAACAACACTGTTTGCATAGGCATGCTGAGAACACAACGGAGGGATTCGTGCGCTGCTCAACAACCCGACGTTGAAGAGCCACACCTCAGGGCAACCTAGTGAATATGCAAACAGACGATGACACATACGGCCACGCGATCGCAACGAAACAAATCAATTGCGGGTGTATACACGTTAGCGAAATGACAGAGTCATGTTTTTTATCACTACGGGTTGAATCCTTTGATTTACTGGGTAAAACGACTAAGAACACGGTTCTATTTACAACAACAACCTGGGAGCAATTAACGTGTGACAGAATGACAAACATTCATGTATGCTTCATCATGCTAGCTCAGGGAGTCAATCAAGCAACCTTGTGGTTACTGGTCAGATGCTCTAGGCAACCTAGCACCGCATGCCGCTACCAGTCTGAATATAGACTTAATACGCATTGTTTCAGTGAAAACATCAATTTCCAGACCTACTGTATTGTAAACGTGGACTTAAAGGTCAGGTAAATCTAATTTGATATATTTTACAAACATCTGTTATTTTAGTAGATTGATAGGTACAATAATCATAGCGGGTGTGTGAGCATAAACATGCATTGCCATATAATAGAGGTTGCTCCAATTATTTCCCCCGTTTTGAATTTCTGGGAATCTGAATACGGAATCAAAACATATCCCTAAGCGGTTAGATTGGTTTTGCTCACCAATAAAAAAATGTCACTGCTCTTGAATACTCCTCGCAATGCACATTTTCTCCTTAGGCACTATGTCTGAAATTCTCTGACATCTTACCAACGTTGTTACGTTTAGTATAGAGTCTATTGCAAAGTACTGCATCTATAATCAGATTCTGGGGAAAAAGGCAGAAATGGACTGAACAGTACAGCTAGAATCATGGTCTGCAACAAACATATTTCCATCAGGTAGCCATTGTATTTGCCAGATTATTACTAGCTGTCCAGTTGCTTCTCCTATTTCTGCATTGATACCAGCCTGTTCTCCTGGAGACTCTTTAAAGTTCCCCTGACGAGGTCCCGGTAGAAGGCAGCTGTCTTCTACCGGGACGTATAGAAGGCACAGTGGACCTCGCTGGCTGCCTCTTGGAAGTTCTGGAACCTGCCAATTTTCTCCTCTGGAGTTGATGGTTGGACACTGATTCAGCAGGCTGTACAACCCCGAGCTATACAATCAAGCGATACTTTGACTGTATGCCCTGATCTTGGGAAGAGGTCGTTGTGACATTTTTAAACAGCATGTGGATTCACTACGGTTGGTAACTGCTGCTGTGACATGTTTTTCAACATCTGCCACATGCAAATACTTCAGTCACTGAAGGGTTTTAGATTATTAATGATGATAAAGTGCACACCTGTATCATCGGCTGCACTGTCTGAAGAGGCAACAAAGCTGTAGAAGAATCGGCAGTCTACTATAGTTTTAGGCTATTATTTGGGTTCATATCTTGATGGTTGATTATGATACCTAACTGATATATCACGTGAACATTGGATGTTGAGTTAACAGGCACTTTGAAGGTGTGTTATTGATTAAAAAAATTGCGTTGTAGTCTGATTATGTCTATCTTCATTATATCTACCATATGAGTGAGGAGGTCTCAAATGTCCAAACAACCAATGGTATTACTGGGCAGCTCCACTGCGGTCCATCATGTTTTAATTCTCATCGGAAAACCCTCCTACTTGGATGGATTTGGATTCTTGTTTTGTTACGCCAAGGTTACCAGTATCGGTATTCAGCAGATTGTAAATAGTTGAGAAAAAATTCAGCTAACCCTACTGCATTCAATATAATTAATATTTTGTTTGATACTTATTTGAATATTTAGTTTGACTTACTGGTCACATTTTAGTCCCATTTGGGATAATGTCAACTTTCAACCAGGGAAATGCCATCCAGATATGGGCTGAAAAAGGGTTAAGGAATGTTCAAGAGATGTATAGTGAAGATAAAGTACTTATGTCCTTTGCCGAAATATAAATCAAATGTATGTTATCTTTTCCAGTCAATGGAAAAGATAACATACATTGTTAGACGAAAACAAAATGTTTTTGCTGATATCAGGTGACCTTTTATTTACCTCATAAGGAACAATGTTAATGTTGGTGACAGAGAAAATATTTGCTGTGTTTTTTCTATAATTGGTATTCATTGTGGAATTTACAAGCTAAAAATCTAATAAATATTTTATTGAGACAAAACTGGCCCCTGAAAATAGTGTACTATAGTGTCATGTTTCTACCCCTTGTCATCAAAACCAATCACTTTCAAACTCTGAATTCCATGGCTAACTTAAGGGATGATAGTGATTCTACTTTTATATCAAGGACATATTACACATCCAGCCCAGCATGGTAGGTTTAAATAATAATTTGCTATTCGCAAAATCCCAGCCTGGATCTTTAAGGAAATGTTAAAAGTTCAGCTACACCTCAGAAATCAAGCCAACAGTTGAACAATACAGATGTCTAATATGGAACTGGGAAAAAAAGCACCTGTGTAAAAAACATTTTTTTGTCAAACCAAAACATGCAAAAGCACATTCATTCCTCATTCCTCTCGCGTCGCAATACCAACACCTGAGGAGAAATGTGTGAACAAACTTCTGACTGAGCTTGCGCCTCACCTGTACGAACATACACGCGGAGGGGCAGTACCATTCCTGTGCATGAATGGAGCATTGTTTCTTTGAATGGCAGCGTTGTCTCCATGGGCTTGTTTTTCACAGACATTGGAATGAAACCTGTCTTTTCTTGGTTCCAGGGATGGAGCTTCCTGTTGGACAATTTACTGTTGCCTCTGTTTTTTATAACATGTTCACTTTCTCTCTGGGTCATGGCCAAAAAACGGTTTTGTCTTTGCGTAAAATAACTGCCACTCATCAGTAATGGTAGTGATGAGGTGCTTGGTGTTTAATTGTAGGTCAATAGTTGTATATCAATAACATTTTAAGGTATGGCTCTCTGTCAAACTTTTTTATTGTGTTGTGTTCAAAATTGTCAAATTGGTAATATTTACAATGACAAGAACAGCTAATAAAGGAATACAATAAAAATCTCACTGTATATTGTTATTAATGTAGACATTTTACACTGAATGGCCTGGGGGGGTTCATCAGATATAAAAATGTAGAAATACCACTGACAAGGGTCAGATTATGCTAATGTTCATTTTGTGTAAGAGCTGTTACAAAAAATATTTTTGGCTGGGTTGTGTTGCAACCGCTCTCGAATATATAAAATATATTATTTAAGGATAAATCAACTAAAATAAAGTTTTTTTTGTTGACAAAATAACTCTTCTGCACAAGTCAACCAAGTCTGTAGGAGCCTTGCCTTTTTAACAAACAAAATCAGACGTCTCAATTTCCTCATGAATACTGCCACTTCCTCTTGTTAGTGTCTCTGCATAGTTGTGGGATCCAGCCAAATGAATCATTGAGGATATTACATGTTGCAGTATACTCTCAAATTCCAGACACTCAAGGCCTCTGGAAGGACACTACTTGCGGTGTTATAACAGTAATAAAATCTTAAATGTTTTATTAAATGGCCACAAAAGTCAAACATCCTAAGTGCTGTGGTTCCCGATTTCCCAACCACCGCGGTGTCAGGAGGGGTTTTATTCCCCACCCTCCCTTTCATCCTTCCATCCATTTCTGTGAACGTTCAGGAAACTAAAACACGCGGGTGCCCTGCGCTGCTGTTCATTAATCCTCTCGGCGGGGAAGGCGGTCATTTGATCTCTCCCTGACTCCTTCAAAGTTTACATTTCTTTGCGCAACGTTTCAACATTTCAAAGTTTTTGTCAGTCACGTACAGATCCAAGCAGACGCTGCTTTGGTTGTTGTTTAAGTGCTCGTGACAAAATGAACAGCCTGCTGTCGTAGTCAAGCCTGATTAAAACCTAATTAACCACAATCTCTTGTTAAACGCTGGTGAATGCATTGTTCCATCTTGTTTGACCAAACTGGCTATAAGGATATTATCTGTCTCAAGGCTTCTCTCTTGCCTCTATAGACAAGAGGTGAAAGTAAAAAGTTTGATTAGATTCCACTTTATTGTCATTGAACAGTACAAGTACAGTACATGCAGTTAGCATCTAATCAGAAGTGCAAATAGAGGAGGGCAAGAAGTATCTACAAGTATTAAGTAAATGTATACACAATGGCAATTCTAAATGTGCAAAGAGGCAAATTGAATGTACAAGGTGGATGTGCAACTGAAATGCAGGGATAGCAGCAGTGGGTTGGCTGTGCAACTGAAATGCAGGGATAGCAGCAGTGGGTTGGCCGTGCAACTGAAATGCAGGGATAGCAGCAGTGGGTTGGCCGTGCAACTGAAATGCAGGGATAGCAGCAGTGGGTTGGCCGTGCAACTGAAATGCAGGGATAGCAGCAGGGGGTTGGCTGTGCAACTGAAATGCAGGGATAGCAGCAGTGGGTTGGCTGTGCAACTGAAATGCAGGGATAGCAGTAGGGGGTTGTCTGAGGCAGACACATACCTGTAACCACTCAAAACCTCCATTATCAGGCATAGCAAGGCAGTTGCAGGGCCTCAGGGCCATCAACGATGATGGGGGCGTGGCTGCAGCATTTACATTTCCTGTAGTCCACAATGAGCTCCTTTCTTTGCCTTGAGGGCCAGGTTGTAGTCAGCGCACATGCAGCCAGGCACATGACCTCCTCCCTGTAAGCTGACTCAACATTGTCACTGATCAGGCCCACCACCGTGGTGTCAAGAGCAAACTCCATGATGGTGTTGGATCCGTGTACAGGGACACAGTTGTGAGTGAAGAAGGAGTACACGAGAGGGCTCAGCACCTGGTCTGGTTCAACAAGGTCATCCCCACTAGGCTGGTCAACAAACTCAATGACCAGGGGATCACTCTGGTCTGTCAGGTTAGACAACTTCACAGTCCA
Organism: Esox niger; assembly: GCA_016801105.1. Taxonomy (NCBI): domain Eukaryota; kingdom Metazoa; phylum Chordata; class Actinopteri; order Esociformes; family Esocidae; genus Esox; species Esox niger. The sequence goes on along the minus strand of JACXGJ010009819.1, from coordinate 5,313 downwards.
GTTGCAGAGAGAGGCTGGTCCCCAGGTGATAGAGTTTGTTGACCAGCCAAGAGGGGATGACCGTGTTGAATGCAATACATATTATTTGAAGTCTATAAATAGCATTCTCACATAGGTGTTGTTTTTGTCCAGGTGGGTCAGGGCAGAGTGTAGAGCCGTGAAGATGGCATCCGCGGTAGACCTGTCTGACCAGTAGGTAAACCGGTACACACAAAAGAAGTTTATCTAATGGATGAAAAAATTATAGCAAGCAGAAAATTATAAAAATGATTTTATATGATTCATAAAATTCAGCAATTCTACCTGTGAGTGTGGGAGTATTGCCAGATATGATAGTTTATTAATTAATTGGACTATTTAACTGGAACATAGATATGTCTGCCACTCAGAGGAAAGAGAAACAAAGCATTATACAAATAAAATATTACGATATGTGCCCTTGAGATATGTCTTTAGTAAAGTTGCAGAAACAAGGGAAAATTAATAGATCTGATTTTACAATGACAGGAGCAACATCGCAGTTATAGCGAAAGGGGATTACTGTTATGATCCAGGTCCAAAAGCAGCTAGAAGCGAATTTTTTAACTGCAGGTAGATTTTGTGGTAGCCTAGTAACAATCGTCAGGTCATCACTATACGTGAAACGTATATTGGTTGGATGCGACAAAACTGCGCCACAAAAGCAAAAAGCCTTGTGCCATTCCGTACAAATTTTTAAGAATTTGTTACCGTTTTAAGCATGCGCCAACCGTCAAAATGTTTTGCTTTCACTTGAACTAGTGAAGGCGAAAGCACTTTCTTTCACCCCTTTGAGGAGCAGAGCCCGCAAATTTTAGAGGGAGCTGGAGTGATGCAGGGTGGTTAAGTCAAAACACTGCCTCCTCACGTTCTTATAATTACAAGATCAAAAATACGGTTTCTGGAATAATGAAACAGTTGTTGATTATTGACAAATCAGTAATGACAATATTTAAATCAATAATACACAATATACTGTATATTTATATTTCATTCAAAAACCCTACCCTGCTCGGACTGCATGCCACTGGTTTCGAAAAACGTCAATGGGCCGAGAATCAGAATCATAACCCGAGCCCTAACCCGAGCGCTAACAATATCCTCAATAACCTAAAACATATGCCTAAATTTAACCCAGCCGTAATTCCTAATCCTAAACCTAACCTATAATGCTTAAACCTTAAATTAACTTAAATTCTAACACTTGCCTTAATTGTAAGTTTAACGCTAACCCTAACCCCATGTGGGGATGCTTTAAAGGTCCTAAAGAGGACAGTTTGTTGATCTCTTACTTGCCTTGTGAGAACGTTTGGTCCTTAATCCATCTGTTAAAATAGAAACACACTCAGACAGAATAATGAAATGTTTAACATGTCATCCCCCACAAATGATGGACCCCCAAGCCATTTGGTGGAATTTTGTAAAGGCTGGATATCAGTGACTACATGCATCATACGCCCAAAACTGTCCTGAGACTAGTCAATATCAGCACAGTTTTTTTATTAGGCTTACTATTCAGAAAAACATTCTGTTGAGCAATCTTTAGATGATGCCATATCCCATTTCATGCAGGTAGGTTATTCAGTGCCAAAGGAGTAAGATTCATGTTGCCCTCCACAATTTCATCGTGGGGGACAAAAACACAGACACCAAGTTGCTCACCTGTTTGAAATTTAAACATCAGTTGGCATAAAGGCTTACCTCCTGCACAGATGCCTCTGCCACTCCATGACCATATGGCAACACGTTCAAGATGTGACAGAAAGTCGGGCTTAAAGAGTTTGAAAAAAGAACACAACACATAAAAACACACACACAATTAATCACAAGTCAGATAGTAGGGAAAAAAATAGGAATTGGTTTCCAGATATTTCCCCATACCAACCTGAGGACTGTTCATGTGTTTTCAATATTGTGTGTACATGATTTAAGGGCCTGACATTTTGCTGCCCATTCTGGATCCAATTCCCACCTATTTACCGAATATCGGGACCTGTAACCTGGTATCCATGACGCCGCGCTGCTAAACGAGTTCAGGATCTGCATCTGTCAAGCTGTTCACGGTTCATTAATATTCAAACCGTAGATTGCTGGGCTGTAGGAACCAACCGTGACTGATTAGGGCCTAAACCGCTTGCCAAGCGCCCAACCCGACTCCATGCCCCTCCGAGTGAAGGATAGGAGGAGAAAAGGTGGGAGCAGAAGAAAAATGGAGAAAAAGGAGGAGGCAGAAAAGGAAGAGAAGTGTAGCTACTAGTTATTCCATTTTTTTGGGGGGGGGGGGAGTTACTGTTATCGTTATAAATCAGGCTCAGTTTGCGTAGTGAGCAACGGTAGAGTTTCAGAAGTTTTCTGAAATCAGGCAGCGACTCAGCTGTCCTAGATCCTAGCAGAAGTTGGTTCCACCATTGAGGAGTCAGCGCAGGGGAGCTTTTGACTGGGCTGAGCACAGGGCTTTCTTCCTGGAGGGTTGGGACAGCCACTTTACAAGTTCTATGTGTTATATGAACAGGAAACAAAAGGTATAAGGTACAATTCAATGTAATGCTTGCCTGACGGTTTCCCCACAATAACGTAACAGCTGATGAAGGCCAAGTGCTGAGAAGAATAATGGCTTGGAAATAGAAACTGTCTGGATCAGGTCACAGGATTTGAATCCCCAGTTTCTCTTTTGTCCACTAGGTGGCATCATTACCACAGTGGATTCAGTATGTACTTAAGCCGCACGATGCCCATCCATCCATCCATCCATCGACCTCTTTCTAATCATGAATGAAAGAAACCTGTTGCATTAAACAAGGACAACCAATCCAAGAGGTGATGTTAAAATGTGCGAGGCATTGGCTTTGTCACCAAAAATTGGCAAGATGTTTATGTATTTGTACAGTTTGATTGATGAAATCCCATTTGGAGGTGTCATTCCTTCTCTGTCTAGTCCCCTGCGACCCTACTCACGATGACACAATGAACGCTAGAGAACGACTTGGCGAAACACATGAGCGATGAACAAGGGTTCAGAGGGGGTTCGCTGTCAATGCAGTGTCGTAGGTTGAGTGCCTATCCACTGATATCACGGAATAACACCAGTAAAATCAGTGGAAAAAATTACTCAGGGGTCTCAGAAGGACGACTCAACAGTCAGGAAAAGGACCTGTTACCATGTTGTCACAAAACAACATACTTGGACATTGAGCAATCTTACTTCTCCCCTCAGAGGAAGTCCCTGTGGAGCCATTGTGGTGATCTTCATTAAAAGAGTCTTTCACAGACCACCGATCATCCGCTGTGAATGATAGTATTTACAGTAGGACCGGGTTCTCCAAGCCTTCCTTCACGGAGACACACGGACACCCACTTGCTGGTTCTGTGGTAGTTGAAGACTGACACATCTAGTCAACATTTCTCAACCCACCTCACACGTGACATTGTTTAGACCGTGGCAAAAATTCGGGTTTGTGAAAGCCGCATGCCAATCTCACTACTGCTGATTTACCAGGGTGTTCTCTGAAATCGAGAACCAAAGTTTATTCATTACATAGAAGTTTTTTTAAAATGGTGCAGGGAAATAATTGAACATAAGTGCCGGTGTAAAACAAACGGACCCCTGAATGCTAATAGACACCTTTTGTATTCTGGGAATGTTATTAGGATTGGAATGCTATTTGCAGAGTTGTACAGTGTACGAGAAGCAGTCGTGAACAAGTCAGTCCTTGACATACATGTAAACATTTACAACTGCGTTCTTGGACAGATCAGTAGCACAGCCCATACAAAGATCTGTCCAATTGGATGCTCAAATTGTTCCCACATTGGAAATTTCATGCAAATACTATGCCTGTCGGGGACATTGCTAATTATCCTGTAATGTATGCCAAGCTGGTCGTTAGAAAAGAAAAAATAACTACAGGCTTATTATTTCAATTCTGTTTCCTTCTAATCTGTAGGATTACAGCTGTGTACACTTTGGACCGCGGTGGCTGGTGTGGTTGGCTTTGTCGGGCCATGCGCTGATCCGTGCCGTGGTTGGGAACGGCAGTGGGAGCAGCTGTTTCTCTGCTACGCGTCGCGTCGTCGGTGACACACTGAACACTTGGAAATTGTGGAGGCAAGAGGAGTCGAGTCTGATACAAAGTTGTACTGGTCCCGACACTAGGGAAATGTGGAAAATGTGAAAATAGTCTGTGTTATGGCATTCCCATAAAGGTGTTTTGAATTTAATTAGGTCAATGTTTGACCCCCCAGCACAAACAGTGTGTTTTCACGTGGTATGGCTTTGTGTTTTGTGTTGTATTTATTTCCAAAACATTATGCGTTGCTATTTTGTTGCCGTGTCTCTATTAAAAGAGAGATTGTTGATCTCACTGTGACAAACTTGATTGAAAACGCAGTTTTGCAACGAACCCAAACATTTAAAAACACCCATTTTGGGCTGCATGTGTAATATGTTGTTTATATTTACGCAAGTAAAATCACTATCATCCCTTAGCAATGAAATTACAAGTGAAAGCAAGTAGTTCTGATGACAAATCTAATCTTATAAAATAGAGTAATAAGAAGTGTCTCACACCAGTGGTTGTATATCGGTTACTCTACAAAACATTCAGCCTGATCTAACACTCAGTGTTTCAGCCTTGGGGGGATAAGAGGTTAGAAAAACATCTGACTTACGTTGATTTTGGATTGATATTCGACACAGCCAAAGCAGGCATTGAACAACCCTGGTTGTCACGGCCAACAATGTTTACAACTAAACCAAGATAACCTACAGGTTGTTGTTTCCAATGGGAGAATACCAAAGCCAACTGAGTTGAATGTAGGACCTGAGCACAGAGGAACTGGTTAATATCAATATATGTTAGAGGGTTTCTGTTAGGAGTCGGCTGCTCTGTAAAATACTAATGTAATAACTAATTTCACCCAGCATTCCCGAACGACCCCCTTTCCTTCAGCTTTAACACTAGTGAAGTCTCAAATACTCAGGATTGTGAAATATTCTAGCTTTTGGAACAGAAATCTGAATGGACATCAGATGTTTCATCGATAAGAAAGTTGTCCGAGCGCCGGCCCAGTTCCAACTCGCTCCACAGGCTTCCACTGGCCGGTCACTGGGCTTCCTCTACCCTGTGGAGAGTGGAAATGATGGCCTGATGCTTTAGATTTATACATCCGGAGAGAAAGCTTGCTCTGGCTATGTTTGGTGACTACTGCGTTAAGTTCAAAATGAAGTCCTTTTCAGTTCCTCTCTCTCTCTCTCTCTCTCTCTCTCTCTCTCTCTCTCTCTCTCTCTCTCTCTCT